>BQNB010136271.1:0-18025 GCA_026074375.1 Tanacetum coccineum
TCTGGCTCCACCATTCTTGGACACATCAATGCAAGCTCATTGAATCTCTGAGTATAAGCAACAATGTTATACTACTTAATCTTCAAGTTCCACAACTCGTGCTCCATACGTTGTATCTCTCCTATCGGACAAAACTCATCAGTCATTAGTTGATTCATCTCAGTCCAAGGCATTTGGTTCACAGTCTCTAAACCCATAGTTGCAACTTTAGTTTTCCACCAAGTCAAAGTTGGTCCTTCCAATGTAGCAGCAGCAAACTTTACCTTCTTACCCTCGGCACATTCACTGATCTCAAAAACACTCTTAGTTTTCTCGAACCACCTTCGCAATTCGATAGCTCCTTCAACTCCATGAAAGGCAGCAGGATTACACTTCATAAACCCAGCAAAAGTGCACTCACGAACAGCAGGTGTAGTGTCTTGACCCCTAACTGGCCCAGATCCACTAGCATCGTTCCTAACATTCACTTGCCTTGCCCGCTCAGCAGCAAAAGTGGCATCCATACTTTCCTTGATCATTCGGCGAATAGCAGCTTGAGTCATAGGTGCAGACTTTGGAGGCATGATTCTGTTACGTCACATAGAAAACAATCTGGTAAGCATTCGTAACATGATACTCTCATAACATAATATAATGACAAATCAACCACAACAACAGCCACACAACATCAGTAGTAATCAAAAGATAGTCATTCATTTTTCATCACAAAGAGTTAATACATAGTTACATTGTTTCATGAAATGATACAAATTGTTACATCCAATAGTACTAGTTCTACCAACTAAGGACTCAGTTTAGTGATTACACAACAAAAGATACTAAAATTGAAACTAAACTACTACACATCAGGAGGAGATCCTTGCAGCTCAGACAAAGGACTCTTCTCATCTTCAATCGGAACATCAATAGCTTCATTCGGTCTTTCGTCAAACACAAATCCCCTACGAATCATCTCTTGATAAAACTCATAAGCTCAAACTCTAGTCCAATAGAGATCTCTCTCAACTCATTCATTCTGCATAAGAAGGAATGTGTTGCTCAACCTTGCTTCTTCGAGTTCCTTCTTTAGTTTCTTACACTCATCTTTTTCTTCAACATTCTCGAGCTTATCAACCAACTTTTCCATTGCTACAGTTCCTTGTTCCACACTAGAACGTACTTTATTACCCAAATCCAAAACTAAGTTACCATAAAACCTATCCTTTGCCTCTCCTTTCTTCTCGACCAATGCATGCGCAGTCTCGTAACCACACAATCGTCTCGAAAAATTGACAATTCGACCAAAAAGAGAGTCAATATCCCGTCTCATAAAGCCAGGTAGCAATCTATCACCATCCTATTAAGGAATAGTGGTAGTAGACGATTCACCTACCTCATAGACACTAATAGGAATAGTCTCATCCTCATGCTCAATCGGATTATCAATCTCAATCTCATTATCAGGTTCAGACTCAAAAGCAGGCGGCGGAGGATTAAGAGGATCCACCTCTTCGTAAGGATATGTCAACTCTGGCTCATTCTCATCTTCCTCAATGTCAATCTCCAAATCATCTTCATCTTCTTGAGGATCTTCTTCTTCCTCAAATTCGTCTTCTTCTGGGTCTTCGTCTTCATCTTCTAAGACAGGCTCGGGAACAACAGAAACATCATCGTGTTGATTCGGCTCATCAACGAGTACATCATCCACGTGGTTAAGAGGAATCCCATTCACCATGATAATCTAGAAAATATCATATAATACTTACTTAATAGCGTATCACTTCTTACTATTATCATTCAATAGCATTCCGATAATAATACTATCATTAAAATAACGTTTCGCATCAAAGCGCAACAACAAAATTTTACAATTCACGACCTTTACGATTCGCATATATATTAATTATATTTCAAACATATATAATAGTAGTTATCATATAATCACATGACATTTCATGCATACAACACATGCAAAAATGCACCCATACCTAATACTTTATGCATCCAACACATACATAAATATCCATACTTAACCAATCACACATATAATACATACATAAATATACTTACACGTAACAATTAATAAATGTGCCTTACATGTAACAAATGACAACGAGGAGTATCAGTGTACGTGTAGAAGCGTCATAGTTCCTTACAATCTTAGACTCTTGACATTACTTTCATATCTAAAATGACTACAATCCATGTTTTGAAAACAGCCTAGTTCTCTACAACCGAAGCTCTTGATACAAATCTGTAACACCCGCCTCGAGGGGCATCGGATTGCGTAGCAGAAATTAGCAATTTGGTGTTACTAAATAGCATCCGTCACCACGATAATAGAAACGACTCAAATAAGACGTTTACCAAACATGTGTTCCAAAATTATTTAGAGTTAAAAGATCGTTTAGGTCCCACAGAATCGTAACCATCGTCTATTACAAACCATGAAAAACATATTGTTTTCAAATAAAGACATTGTTTTAAACACCACATGAGATATTGTTTTTGAAAGACCGGAACACACAAGAAGTCTTTCCATAAAATCCATCACCATACGCACGACACCTCCACGTCATCGTTGCCTTCAGCCTTGGTTACCTGGGATAAAACATGTTTAAAATGTCAACAACAAAGTTGAGTGAAATTCATAGAGTTTAAATTAATCAATAAGTAAAAACCTTTGAACACATTATTAGTTCTCGAGAAAACAAAGCAACAAATGCAATGTATAGCAACTTTTTTTCTTTCACACAATAAGCTTATGACACCAAACGTTAACCAAACATATGGTATTTCATATGCTAAAGGGTGCCCCAAATAAGGTATTATTGTCATATACCTTGTAATTTCTAATAACAAAATGTCCGTTTGACAGGGTGGTCACAAGGATTCAAGCCTCGGACAAGGTTGCCAAACCCAATAGATCTATTTAATGCATTAGATTTTACCTCACAACAATGCAATTAACGGTTCATGAAATAAGGGACTTCGACAATAGCAACTTATGCGGAAACAATCTCATAATCGGGTCCAGCATACCATAAAATCATATGTGTTTGATTTATAAAACAAACATGTATCCCCCTCGCGGGTTTAAGAACATTTAAAAGGATTTAATGCAAGGCTATGAACTCACCTTAAGCAAATGATCTAATTCAATCAATCAATCAACAAGCGCAATAAACTTCCCGTCTCAACCGCGACCTATATAGTACATATATAGCGGCACGTGACTAAAAGTATAACATATCATATATTGCATACTTTGCTAAATCATATATATATAATATATATAAATAATATAAAATATAAGGAGAGAGAGAGAGATAGGGATCCAGTGAGAAGAAATTTAAAATAAGAAGTGATGAGAAGTAACTAAAACCACACATTTGAGATGCAACGACTTGCATTAGATGCATTTTTATTCATTTAGATGCACCATTTTGAGTTTCGAACGTTAATTTGATGCGTAGATGGGATGCAAATTGATTTTCATGATTTTGGCACACGCAAATGAACAAAAAACAAAAGAAAAAATGAAATGCATCTAATATACGTATATGCATCTAATTAAAAGCTAGAAAACACATTATGATGCGTTATAATGCATCTAAGATTATAGAGATGCAATCTAGTATTAAGTCGCTGCATCTCGAATAGCTATAGTTACTTCTTATCCTTTTTATTTTAAGAAAACTTCTTATTTGATCCTAACTCTCTCTCTCTATATATATATATATATATATATATATATATATATATGAATCTCCAAGTGCGACGCAAAACATTTCTCTTTGACTTACTTAATAATATCACAATGTTTTCAATAAAGTTTCTATTTTTAGAAAGCTTGCCGAAAGTAAAGATAATATAACCCAAACTTATCATTTCACCTTAGTTTAAATAACATTACGAATCCTTTGCTTGTTATAAACTATATTCAAAAGTATACGCAAGTTTGACTTTTAAAAGTCAAACTTCGTAGTTGACTTTTTACCCAAAAATAACTCAAACTTGACTCGGCCGTAAAATCTTTGTTTTTAAGAGTTACAAGGCCTACCTTATATCAAAACGAACCTTAGAACATCCTTTATTATATTTAAAAGCCTAATTTAGATTTCAAAATTTTCTCGACACGCTATGGTCAAGTCAAACTTTCTGGTCAACAAAAGTCAACACAAAGTACTAAAACCATCAAACATATGTTCATACTTGAAATACTTTCAAACCCATTTTGCACTTGAATCAACCAGCTACAATTACATATAGGTAATAACCATCTAATTAATCAACACATAATAACAAGTAAACACTCACAAAACTAGAACAAGACTCGACTTCGCTTCCCCATTGACCAAACCATATGGACGAACATAAGGACCAAACCAAACAACCTTTTCAAACTAAACCATTTCAATATAACAACAATCTACCAACTAGAAACACTTCCTTATACACCAAATCCATAGAAATTGAACAAAAACCCAACTTCTTAAATACTCATTGCATGTGAGGTTTCTTTAGTGGGATTTGTAGAGGATTAAACAAGGATTAATATGGTATAAACGGATTTAAATGCATGTAAGTAACAAATTTTTGACAAGGATTTGTATGTGTGTGTGTGTTACTTCGAACGTCAAGGGGAGGAGGAGGACAAGAAAAGTGAATTTTTTTATAAAAGAATAAAATGAAAGATATGGTGTTCTATTTATAGAATTAGACTTTGATATATTGGCAAAACTAGTCCCTCCATACTCCATCTCTTTTAAAATTAATACAAGTCATCCTATTTATAAATAACATTCGGCCAAAAAACTCGAGTCACACCACGTTTGTAAATATTTTAAATATGTCCCACTAAATATAGTTTAAAACCTTTAATGAAACGTTAAACCTCATAAATCACGACCTTTAAACACAGTTTTTACAAAAACTCAGGGAAATAACTAAAAATACAAAAATAACATATTTACGCTCTCGGAGCAATAAAATATAATTTTTTGACTTTCTTAAATGCTCAAAACAAATAGAAACTAAATCACGAAATGAAATTTACCAATAAATGGAAATTCTAATCAACCACATATAGCATAACGACTATAATTATTTACGTAATTAAAAATAACTATCTTAGGCTAGGGATAGACATTGACCTGAAAATCGGGTTGTTACAGGGTCAAAATGAGTATTTGGCATAACCCGTAAGGTATGTTTCCGTGGGTCATATAGACCATGTGAGTATTTGACAATGAACTATATGATATATTAAAAAAATTTTAAAAGTTTCATTAATTTACGAGTCTCAAAGTATGATTTTCGGAATAGGGAAAAGTGCAAATAAATAGCTCTCCTTGTAATATTTTTGCAAGAACAATGCGGCCATATGGTATTTCGGCATATGGCCATATGTTAAAGTCGGAAATTTTTGCAGTGGCCATATGGTATTTTCAGCATATGGCCATATGCTTCTGTCAGACTATAGATGGGATTTTTTTCCAGTTTTTGGTCAATCAAAAAACCATATCTTTTAATCCGTAATTCATTAGAAGTTGTGCCATCCGACATTTTAAAGGTAATTGAGTCTAGTTAATTTAAAAATAGTCTTAAGGGCCGTTTCTAACATATTTTTGTTAATTTATTGAAGAGCAACATAAGGTCTGCTTTGGTATGTCTTTTTCATAAAAAAAATTAGTCAAATTTAGAGTGAGAAAAAGGGTCGTTTCAGCTGCACTCAATAAATCTTGCTTAATGAATAGTAACACCGCGTTCTGTTTAAATCTGCTAACACTATTGCATGAACAACGGAAATATCACCGGGTTCATGATGTGGGATGGCATGTCAAAAGAGTTTGGTTAAGCTGCTGGAGAGTCTTGTTGTTATTACTGCGAGTGCATGCCAAGCGTCACAATTCCTGGGTACTAGATTGAAACTTAGAGTAATCTGTGAACATTCACTACTTAAAAGAAGCTTATAGTTATAGTGTAACTATTTACATTACACGCTTGCAGCAATCAGCCTCGCAGGTAGGTCACCCACACTTCAATACGAAGTTCCCACAGGCTATATGATCCCGCCCTGTGTAAGTAAGATCTATTATAATCATACCTCACCTGGAATATTTTATGGAGCAAAGATTATACGACACAATTTGGATATTCACATATGAACATGAAATAGGTACAAGCATAAGTGCAAATTCATCCTAGCACTGGAAGCATGTAAATACCAGTTTGACGATCTAGAGAAAGAGAGGGTAAAAAACATATATTCTTTGGCGTTGTTGCTTCAACAAAATCCAGAAACTATAAGGTCAGCTACTATATTAACCCATTCTTTTCCATGTTTGACTCTTTAGTCCAGGAATATTATGGCGTGTGTATCATCTCTTTTTAGCGAATTCTTAGACTTCCTTATGGTTACTTTGCACCAGATTAGCTTGTAAAGTGACAATAACCATCGTTGGCACATCAAGAGACTGGTATTACGCGTCATGTAGCGAGTGTATGTGCCTAAGACGTAGGTGATACTAATGATGCCTATTTTCATCTAGCTCATTAAGGGTATGTTCTGGGTCATAATGTACTTAAGACTATGTTGTGTGATGTCTCTACTACTTTAGAATTTTGGATTATATTAAACTATGCGCAAAAAAGTGATTCACGTGTGTTTAGGTAAATAAGTGTGTTGAAAACATGTACGTTGATGACTGGTTAGGCGTAATGTATTTTTGAGCCTCTAGATTGTTGCATATCAATCCTTTTTGTTCTATAAACCTAATCCATTTCACACTTACATAACACAATCAATGATAGAAATATAGAGAGAGAGAGGAGGAGGCACCGAATTTGGTAGAGAGAAAGAGAGAGAGAGGAGGTACCAAATTCGGTAGAGAGAAAGAGAGAATGAGGAGACGTGATGGAAGGAAAGCACTCTTGAATAAAATGTAACCAACACCTTCCCTAACACACTAGGGAGGGGTATTTATAGAACCATGCCTTGCTTTAGGCTTATGGGCTTTCTATAAAGGTCAGGCTTAGCTTAGAATGGGCTTTTGGCCTAAACATAGACAATATTAGTTTAAAGTCCAAGCCCGAGTCCTGAATAGTCTATTTCCTACATTAAAAAGTCCTTATAACATAATGACCGACACTTACTTTAATGACCGCTACATTCTATGTTTGAATTTGATAATTCTACGGCTAACAATCTCCCCCAATGTAACAGTCATTAAAATAATTATAACCTTAACATTCTTGATCTTGTGTCTTGGTCTTGGACTTTGCAGTAGTAGACTTTTGTTCCTTCTTGCTTTGTGATCTTTGATCTTGAACCTTTGTCTTTTGACTTTGACATCTAATCTCTTTAAATCTATCCTTTTTCTGGATGCACTTGAAAGAAGTGACCGATACTTTTCTCTTGACGTTGTTGACCGACACTTGATATCTTTGACATTTTTCATTTACGTGCATCCTTGAATCTCCTTGTGCTTCGAACTAACAGTTAGCCTTATTTTTATATAAGTCAAACAAGAATGTTATCGGTCGTCTTAGTCATAATTAGTCTTGTATTATAATAGGCTAGTCGGGTTAACGGGCTTGGACTTTAAGATAATATTATCCATGTTTCGGGCGAAAGCCCAACACAAACCAAGCCCGACCCAAGTAAGCAACTCTATATCCCTAGATGTGGATTGGACTATAAATATACCCCTCCTAGCATGTTAGGAGGGTGTTGGTTACCATTTCTCATATAGTAATCATCCAACTCTCTTCCTTCTCTCTAGCTTCTCTCTTTACTTTCTCTCTCTAAACTTCTTTCTCTTTTCTTCTTTTTCTCTTTGTTTCGTGGCTTATTTTAGCTTATTGGTATGCTTCTTGTGTTGTGATATGGATTATTTATTTGGGATAACAAGTGGTATCAAGAGCCAAGGGGTTTTTGGTGTTTTTTGTTGTGGTTCGTGTAGTTTAAGCCAAGCCGTGGTTTATTAGGAGCTTATTTAGGGCTTATTTTTTCAAAGAACGATTTGTTTAAGCTTATTTTCATCTTACTTTTACAGCTTTTTAGTCATTTGTTATAGCTTATCTTGGTTTAGTTTTTCTTGTTTTGTTTTTCAAAGAAATCCATTCGAAAATCTTGAAAAAAAGTAAAAAAAAATTCATCTCAAAAATCAAAAAGTTTGCATTTTTATGTTAAGACTTTCTTAGATTTGTTTAGTTTTGCAAAAGAAAACATCAAAAAGTGTCTTTTTGTGTTTCAAAAAGTGTACTTTTTACACTAGGCGAATTATACCTCTGAGTACACTAGGCGAATTATACACTTTACATTGGGCGAATTATACCAACTGTATTGGGCGAATTATACACTTTTTACTAGGAGAATTATAGACTTTGTACTGGGCGAATTATACCATTTTCGGTAAAATTTACCGAATTTCATTTTCGGTACACTCAGATAATCAAATTTAGTAAACCATTTTCGATAAAATCATAATTTACCAAAAATCAGTTTTGGTTAAGTCAAATTCGGTGAAATACAAGTTGGACTTTTATTGTAACACCTCATTTGGACTTCAATGAAACATCAACAAACAATAATCTCCAACTCAACAACAACTTCATATTTCACGGTTTCTTCTTGATTTATTAAAATCCTGCGAAAGCCTTACTTCTTTTCTTGGTTTAATCAAGACTTGTAAAATCCCGTGCACTAGATTTCCATAACAAACCATAACTCAATCACTTCATAAAACTTAAGATCCGATATCCATTCATAACAACATCAAAATGTCAAATACCAATAACAACTTGCAAACTCAAACATAAAATGCTCTTCACAATGCCATCATGGAAGCACATGGTAAAGACCGTCCACCATTGTTAGCACCTGGTAATTACGTTCAGTGAATATCCGGAATCAAGAGATACATCGACACCAAACCTAACAATGAACTCATCCACTATTGTCTCCAGAATCCATCTTACAAATTCAAATGGACTGAGAAGACTGTTCCAGGTGTAGAAGGTAGTTCAGAAACCACTACAGAAGGGTAAATGGAGAACTATAAGAATGTTTTACAAGACATACGGGATCAACTGAACGCTGAAGCTGAAGCTGTTCAGATAATTCTTACAGGGATAGATAATGATATCTACTCCACAATTGATGCTTGTCCAAATGCATGTGAGATGTGGAAAGCCATTGTATAACACCTCGTGTTTTCAGGTCATTTTACGATGTCATTTATTTCACTATTTATTTTTAGTCTCGTGCACGTTTGCTTTTAATTTTAATCGTTAAGTTAAATCACGTAATCTAAAAATTATCATTCAACGTAAACGGGCATCTAACAATTAAAGGTTTACGTCAAGCAAGTGTTAGATAATTATTTAGAGGATAATTATTAACTTTGAATATTTTATTTTTATTGGTTACGTAAAGTGTTTACGTTTCACGATAAAATATATTTAGGCATTCACGAAACCACCAAAACTTATCTACGCTTTAACAAATACCCATTATTATACCCAATACTTAAAGTTTTATAAAACTTCACCCATGTTATTCATTTTAGCCGAATTATGTATAAAGGAACCAAACCAAAACCTACACATTACAAGTTTATACTTCTACACTTAATCTATACATATTAAAACTACAAGTAATGCAAGATATTCATCACAAAATATCAAAGACTCACTTAGTCTTTCCCTCCCCTAAAATTTGTACACAATATAGTCCCTAGGGGACTAAGAGCACACAAAACCTTTACCATAATCTTGTACAACTAGAACTCATTATAACATAAGTACCATGGCTAGTAATATTGACCAAGTTCTTCCTTAATTCCCTCCCCATGTTTCACAAAGTCATGACTTTCCTAATAGTGTTATTGACTAGCTTGATGTATAAATACATGCATAACTAGAAGAGATATCATACATACTCATTTCCTTACGCAAAATTTCACTCATTCTCTTTGTTTCTCTCCTCCTAGCCACGGCTCACACACAAACCAAACAAAAAATCCATACAATTTATTACCATGTATTTAAGTATTCTAACATCACATCTAAGGTATTCTAAGGTGTATTAAAGGCTTGGTATAGTGTTTAAAAGGGTTAATCAAAAAAAGTGCAAGATTAGGGTTTCCTTGGAAATTAGGGTTTTCTAGTCTTGGAAGCTTGGGTTTTGATTCTAAACTAGGGCTTAGAACTTGTTACTCTTTATCTTAGTTCATCTTAAGGTCATCTAAAAACCTTACTCTCTTTGCATTTTTGATTTTATGTGTATATAATATTTATATAGTGAATCACCATTTAGAAAATATATTAAGATTTGAAATGGATTTTTACACTTGATCATGCTTTGAAATACTTTTTTCATATATTATATTGATGTTAAAAACATGTTGGATGGAAAGTATATACATTGTACCAGTATGGATTTATTTATAGAAGTATATATAAATAAAGTGTTTAAAAGTTTACTTATTAAGTTATAAGTAAAAGAAATGAAAAGACTTGATATTCTTGGACAAATGATGGACTAGAGGGCTTAAAACAAATAGGACTTGTAGTAGGAAATATTGTAGAGGACTTGTAGCTGTTTTATTAAGGTTGAAACTTCATAAAACAAGTTTATATAATTAAATACATATTTAACAAAAGTGGAATGTTTTAAATTCGAAAATAAAGTATTTATTTTATATTTTATTGAAATACTACATGTCATGACGATCGTAGGCATATAGAGAACTCGAAAATCCAATCTATAACGAAGAAGATACGCTATTTGCAAGTTTACGATAATAAATACTTTTATAAAAACAAATTACTGTTCACATCAGAAACTTTTTGGAAAATACTTTATTTAGATAGAACTTTTAATTACGAAGACGTGCTCGAAAGAATCACTAAAATCGGAGTTAAAACGAATAAGATATGACTTTTACGAGATTTTGATAATTAATTTTATAAAAATAATTTTATAAAGTGTATGAACAGTAAAAATACTTTTCACCAGAGAGTTAAAAATATTAAAATGTAATGTTTTTATATATCTTTTTAATACGAAAGTGTGGACATAAAGAACGTGCAAAACGAACTTAAAACGAAAAAGTTACGACATTTTTACTAAGTTAATATTTATAAACATTTTAACTTGATAAATATTATTTCTCAATTACAATTAGATGGTAATGTAGCTATATAGAATTATATACGGTATTAGTTATTCAAAGTACTTAGTACTCATACGACCTATAATTATTTAGGTTGCATTCGGACATTTACGTGACGCATTTTCATTCTGTGATTTATATTGTTGATTCATTCACTCAAGGTGAGTTCATAGCCCCACGTTTTACATTTATAATGATTTACAAGTTTTGGGGTGAGAAATATGCATTGTTTTACAATTGGACAAAAGTGGGCATTTTTACTTTATGATTACGTGTTTCCCTAAGTAGTGATAACCCATTGAGCCTATTATCATGAGTTGTTAATTACTAAGTAAGCGCGAATGTTATAAATAGATCTATTTGGGATTGACATCCCCGTTCGGGTGAGTAGCGCTCACTGTGCCAGTTTGCCGGACAACGGACTTATAACATGTCGGATTTGGGATGTTTCAGGTTGAACATCATCACGAGCAATGTAGCCAATTTATATTGCAATTCATACATGTCGAGCTTCAGTGTCATGAGCTTAGGGAAATGTAATTACATTTTTGTGATGTTTGCATCTGTTGCATTATTATACACTTGAGAAATCTTGTGGTCCTACATTATACATTTTACAAACCTATGAATTCACCAACATTATTGTTGACGTTTTAAAGCATGTTTTCTCAGGAGGTCAATGAGGTACAAGACAAGGGATACATTGGTGGTTAGATTTTGGAAGTCATGTGCATTAAAGATTTGGTCGCATTACATTTTGGGGAAATATTTGTTATGTGCTAGAATCTTTACCTTTTGAACAATGAACAAGTAAAGCTACGGGCTTTTGTAACAAACAATTTGTTTAAATCTAATGTATCGGTTTTATGACTCTTTTTGAGGTCGTTCTCATATATATCTTGTGCTATTGATCTATGAAGTAACACTCTCAGACCCATATTCCGCTGTGACCCAATTTGGGGGTGTTACACATTGAAATGTTGAAACAAGGTGAATCAATCAATGTTCAAGATCTTAAAACCAATTTGTATTAGGAGTTTGGAAAACTCACATCACGGGATGGTGAATCACTTGAATCCTATTACTCAAGGTTTTACAAAATGATGAATGAGCTAGTCAAAAATAAGTGTAATTTTACCAATCATCAAGTGAATGTTAAGTTCTTACTTTAATTACAACCAGAATAGCAAAGGTTTGTTACACTTGTTAAGCAGAGTCAAGAGCTGAAGACTGCTTCCTACCACAAACTTTATGACTTCCTGAAGCAACACCAGCACGAAGTCGACGAGATGAGATCTGAAAGACTAGCACGTATAACTAATCCACTTGCACTTGTTGCTCAACAACAACCAGTTTACCATCCTTAAAACCATCCTACTCACTACACTCAAAATTCCTTAACCAGATCACAACAAGCTGCTACTAGAAACAGAGGTAAAGCAATTGTCAACTCTCCTCCACCCACTTATGATCAAGAACCTAAAATGGTAGTTAAAGATGATGCATTGTTAAAGGAAAAGAAGATTGATAAACTCATAGCCTTGATTTATCTATCATTCAAGAAAATCTATAAACCTATCAACAACAATCTCAGAACTTCATCAAACACAAGTAGAGCAAATCAGGATAATACTCCAAGGATTAACACAGGTGCTGGGTATGATAATTAAAGGGCAGTCAATGTTGCTGGGGTAAGGAGAATCTAGGTACACAGGTGGTACAACAATCTGGGATTCAGTGTTATAATTGCAAGGAATATAGGCATGTAGCAAGGGAATGTCAAAAACCAAAACAGGAAAAAGATGCAGCTTATCACAAGGAGAAAATGCTATTGTGTAAGCAAGAGGAAGCTGGATTTTAGTTGAATGCATAGCAAGCTGACTAAAGGGATGACACCGATGATGAACCTGAAGATCAAGAATTGGAAGCACATTATGTGTACATGGCATAGATTCAAGAGGTTACTCCAGATGCTGCTGACAATTTTAGACCTGTCTTTGATGCTAAGCCGTTGCAAAAGGTACAAAATGATAATGATAACTATAATGCGTTTGCTAATGATAGTGAACATCGTGAGCAACCTAAATCTGTTAATGACACATATCCGGATGAACAAGGTGATACTAATATCCCTACTGATTCCTTGGATATGAGCAATAATGGTGGACATGCTGACCAAGATGAAGATGATGATCTTGCTAAAGAACGTGATTTGCTTGCTTCTTTAATTGATAAACTAAAATGTGAACTTGATGAAAGCAAAAATCATAATAAGCTTTTAGAATTATCAAACAAGAATTTAGTTGATAAATAGAAAGGTGAAATTGAGGATTTCAAAACTGTAGAAACTAGAAGAAGGGGGGGTTGAATAGTTTACAAGTTTGTTTTACATTTTAAAAGTTTGCTTTCAAAATACTTAGATTCGAGTTGTATGTTCTACCAATCAACAATATGAATCAACAATGTAAATATTTAATCTAATACTAAATAACAATCATAACAATATGTAAAGAGACGAGAGAAGGAACAATCAAACCACAACACCAAGATTTATAGTGGTTTGGCTATGAAGCTCTTCTTTGCCTACTCCACTCCTCGGGTATCCTACTCGAGATTTCACTATGTCAACAAGCTCCCTTCAGGCGGAGAAAACCGTTTACATGTCGCTTACGTTATTTTCTGACACACTAAGCTAAATGTCTAGTTCTAATCTTATCTAGAACCAATCTACCACTTCACAAACACTATACACTTACAAGATCTACACTATCAGATTAACACACAATTCAAATCACACAATTACACAAGATAATTACAATAGAGATTTGATACTTAGAAGAAGAGAGGAGAGATCACTAAATAACAATTCGTTTCTTGGCGAATACGAATGTTTTTCTCTTGCACTTGATAGAGAGGAGAGAGGAAAATAAGAGATTAGCTCACTTGAAACAAGATCAAACAATGTTAGTGATCAAGAGATTTAGTGAGAGAAAGAAGATTTTTAGAGAGAGAAAGAAGACTGGAAAAATTCGTGCAAAGATGTGTATTTTTCAGTTGGGAATGGTGCAGTATTTATAGGCAAGAAAACCCAACGGTCACTGCAGGTGGTCCCAGCAGTCCCAGATATATCTGGGGGCCGCTAGGCCTATAAGGGGTCTGCCCAGTAGACTTCGCTCCTGTTTTTGTCTTTTTGTAAGGAATGTTGTATCTGGTATGGAAGCTTCCATTTTGGGGGGAAAATTTGAATTTCAAATTAAAGTTTTAAATAAAACTTTTCTTTTAATTAGAAAATATTTTGTATATTTATTTTTGTGAAAATACATTTGTAAAAAATGTGATGGTTAAGAAAAAATATTTTCTTGATCACTAATCATGCTTAATGATTTGTTTGTCCATACCTTAAGTGATTACTAATCTTAGAAATAGAATTTTACAATTAATAATTTGTAAACGTTTATTTTTATCGTAAACGTTCTTACATTTTGTTATTATCAAAACATTAAGAGTTCGAAAAATATAAATAACATTTTTAGACATTATTTGTATTAACAATCTCCCCCTTTTTGATGATGACAAAAAATAAACTCATTATTTATAAAATTAAATGTTTCAAGATTATTAATGAGTTTCATTCCATTTCTCCCCCTTTTTGTCAAATCCAAAAAGGATGATCGTCGAATTGTTGTAGAAAGAAAGAAGTCGACGATATCAAGACTCCCCTTGATGTATGCTCCCCCTCATTTGGGGCACCAAGGGATCGATCTTACAAAATTTGTTCGCTACAAAACAAAGCTTAAGGTACAAGTGCAAGACAATATATTCCCAACTAGTAGCACTATAGCAATTTATGCAAGTTAAATCATAAAGTGGTTTCATTCATTACTTAAGAAACTCATACAAGAAGCATTAATTGCAATTAAGACTAAATAAGTGATAAGATAAATTCATACTATAATGGTATGAATCATTACAAGATAAAGTAGATAAGCATAAAGTAAAGACATATTAAGGCATCGAGCTACGCTAGTGGATTCTTGAAATGTAGAAGATGCCATATTCAAAAGATGGACGGTCGATTATTTAGATAGATTAATCATATGAGATTGATTAATTGAAGAGGGAAAAGATGAGGTTGGTGACACATGATTTGAAGGAGTGCGAGTTTGAGGTATGAGACGGGTGAGAAGAAATTGAATGAAGTTGATGTCATTTCTCAAGGAGTGGAATTGGTGTCTAAAATATTTGCAACAATGACAAAAGCTTGAGTGAAATTCAACTTGAGCATGAGAAAGAGGATGAATTGGTTGTGGTGGTGGTGAAGGTGGTACATAAATGTAGGCATTGGATGGGTTAGTGTGTGAATGAAGAATGGTGGATATATTGTAAAGTTGGTTAATCATTTGATCTCTTAGTAGATTGTTGGATGGCGATGAAGGAGATTGAAGATCGACTCTTGAAGGAAATAGAGGTGAGTCATTTTAGGAAGGAGGTGATGATTTTAGAGTGGGTCTCTTGCGCTTCCATACTTGTCTTACTGATATTCTTGGTTTTCTAGAGAAGTTTGGATGGTGGTTTGAGCAAGACATTAGTGGTGATAGTGGAGATGATAAGGAGAAGACGTTGGTGATAATGAATGAAGAAGAATGGATGAGTTAAATAATTGAAGTAGTGTTAGAAAGTGGCAAAGCATGGTTTGAGTGATAAAAGATTCAAGAGGTGGTTTGGCTAAACAGTGAAATTCCAGCATGAAGCTATGTAAACTAGGGTCAAAGATACAGAAAAAGAGGTAAACATAAAAATTTCGTTCCCTCCTATCGGCGGTCCCATATTGTTGGGCGGTCCCATATATATTGGGGGGCCGCCGGCTCTTTATGGGGGCCATTTTCTAGAGAGAGCGAGATTTTATAGTTTTTCCTTTTTCTTGTTTCCAGTGATTTTAGCATCTTCCAAATTCAAGAATCAACTAATTTAAGCAAGAATATAGAGTCCTAAATTAATATCCAAATCATTTAGCATATAGTAGTATGATTCGCATGTCATAATTCCCAAGAATTACTTCACAAAGAGAGTTGATAGGATGATAAAATTGAAAAGATCATCCAAGTCACATGCAATAGTCTTTTACCATTCTTAGTCCTAATGAGTGAATTAAAAAGTTAAGGCATAATGTACTAGATAATATAAATAAGAATAAATATAACACCCCCAAAAATGTGTCACAACGGAAATATGTCTATGGGAGTGATTGCTGGTTTTTACACTATATATATATAATATATAATAAAATATAAAATATATATAAGTCTAAAAATCAACAAGATCAATAAAACCGAGAAGTAGTATAGAGTGTTCCCGGGTCGTTTATCCCCAACGAGGCTGGAATGGAAAATCGATACAGTCGAAGATTTGAGTTTGAAGGAGAGAATTGAATTGAAAGAGTGGAAAAGTCAAATTAAACAATAACAAACAAAAACGTTTAAGAAAAACCTAAAAATTACGAAATTAAGCTGAAAAACGGAAGCACGAATCCCGAACAAAGGGGGAAAAACCTAAAATCTTTAAAAATAACC
Organism: Tanacetum coccineum; assembly: GCA_026074375.1. NCBI lineage: Eukaryota > Viridiplantae > Streptophyta > Magnoliopsida > Asterales > Asteraceae > Tanacetum > Tanacetum coccineum. The sequence continues at coordinate 16,733 of BQNB010136271.1, forward strand.
CTACGAAGAAATTTTTACTTCTAAACTACTCTACGGGACAAATAACGAAGAATGAAAAAGACTAGACCGAAAACGGAGTTCGTTTGACCCAAAAACGAGTCAAAGTGAATCGTCGTTTTAATTAATTGCGAGCTATGATTAAAACAATTATTCGTCTTGAACCTTACGTAAATTAAACTTTTCAGAAAAGTATCCCGTTTAATGTAGAATTATTTTTATCATATTCGTTTTCACCTCGTGGTTTCGTCTTAACTCTCGTTTTATTTTACGTTGATACCCGTTAGCCTCAAAACTACCTACCTATCTTAAAATTTATACACTAAACACTAAGATTTATAAAAAGTAAACTCAAAATCACACACCACTACCTCATTTGAGGCGTGGCATAATATGGTGCAAAGACTAAGACAAGTGTCTTAGTCCCTTGCATGCCTAAAACCATTCATACTTAAACCATCTAACTCTACAACTCTCCCATTGTTTACAAAGAAACTACACACACTCTTGTTCCTCCCATTCTTGCCGTACACCTTTAACCCTCAAACACCAACTCCATCAAAAATTACTCAATCAAAAATATTGTAGCTAGTTGAGATGAATACCTAGCTAGTTTACTTCATTTTTAAAGTGATCAAGAGGGGTTTTGTGCAAGATTTTATACACATTAGGGGCTGAGATAATTCAAGTAATCATAGGGTCATGCATGGAGAAATAATGATGATCTAGGGGTATTGGGTTAATAATCAAAGCTTGGTGTAAAAGAGTTACATTTGTTTTGGGTGAAAATCATCACTTGCATCATCTAGTGGGTATAAACCTTTACTTATTTTTAATTATTCTTGTATTTTCTTGTAATTTATTTATAAATGTAATTGTAAATGTGATGAATATGATGATCAAGAGTTTATTGGGGTTTTGTGTGTATTAGATTAGGTTGAAAATGGACGAAACTAACTAAAAACTTGGTGGAAATCATTAGAAAAATTATGGCAGAAGTAAACCTATATAAAACTTTTACGTCTATATCCGTACCAAAAGTTATAAAGCGTTTTTGCGACGAAAACCCGTGGTGGTAGGACCCACTTTTGGGAATTTTTATATAATTAACCTACTGACCTTAATCTTATATCGACCTCGAAAACCCGAAAAATTTATACAAGTTACATACATAAACTTAAAATAGGCCATAAAACTTAAATGGGCCACTAGACCCAAATACACTAATTATATTTATAAGACTTATTGGGCTTAGCATTGGGCCCAACTCCCTTGGGCCTAATATTTGGACTAAGG
>BQNB010136272.1:0-18025 GCA_026074375.1 Tanacetum coccineum
GTAAAAAGTCTTTTAGTTGGGTAGATTGGCTTAAAACCCCGCATCTTGTTACTTTGTAATTTCTAGCTTCTTACTAGTCTTTTCGTTTCAATAAAATCCGCCGTTCAAAAAAAAATACCCAAGGACAATTTTTTTTTCTTAGTGTAAATTTTGTTTAAAAACCTCTTTTTTTATAAATGCACCCGGTCTCAAAACGTTTTGCATGCAGTCTTGTTTGATTTTTCGTAAATGCACTTGATGACTTTATAGTCTGGTTCCATCCTTGCTAATACCAACCTTTCATATCAACTGGCATCATGGTATATTAGGCAGCAAAACTTGTTCTCTTTGACCCATGTGGGATTAAAGATTTGGTTTCAGAAAAAGTATCAAGCTAAATATAATTTATTTTTAAATCAATTACACTATCTCATTATTTCTCTCTCACACATATACCTTTTTTTATTTTTAAATAATATTTTTTAAATCAATTTTATTATTAAATTCATAAAACAAATATAATTTATCTTTCCTAAACCTACACCAAATCCAAATCCTAAACCAAAATCCAAATCCTGTTCTAAACCTACTTATAAACCAAACGGACCCTAAAGATTTGGTTTCAGAAAAAGTATCAAGCCAAAAGTTGTTACATATCGTTTACACCTTTTATGCATTAGTTTTCTGTTGAAGCTATGCCCAGACTCGAAAAACAATTAGATCAATAAGAAGTATTCAAACTCAATAAATCCGTAATATAATGTTATTGTCCCAACTTAAAAAGAAAAGGTTAAAAACTTATATTGATTGCTAATGGATAACCTCACGTACTACTCCCTCCGTCCCAATTTACTTGTCCACTTTTGACTTTTGAAGTCTTTTTTATTCAACTTTGACCTTAAATTATTTTCTTTGTGTTATATAATACTTGATGCAAAATATATAAATAGATTGAGTTTTAAATGTATTTTCATTAGTATAATTTTTATCAAGTATTATATAACACAAAAATAATTGGTCAGGCCTCATTTTAAGATGCCTAAAAAGTGAGCATGGTATATGCAACAAAAGTATATATAACACAATCGGCTCGAGAGTTCCCTAATCTAGCAAATTTCGTTGGATACCTCAACCTATTCGATGCATTTTTCATAAACTCTACTCAACCAATTCGATGCATTTTTTAACTTGTATGTAGTCTTTGGCTAGCTCTCTTGAATCTAGCCTCCTTTGATACCTCGACCGAAATTATACAACTTGTTTTTAACGATTTTTCTTAGCATTTTATTGCTCGATAAAAGTTTGCGTAAATGATAGAGCCACCATTCGATGCAATACTAAGTTACTATTTTATCACCCCCATCATGTAAAACAATCACCATATACATTCTAAACCAACGTTCACATAAACTACCACATGTCCACATAAAACTTGTATTTGGTTAATGGACACTTTTTTTACAGTGTATCCAGGCAGAACGTCTAAATGATACTTAATTCTTTTGCAATTTCACTAAATAACAAATATTTGAATTTGCTATCAACTTTCTCTAGGTTAATAAGAGTAGAAAAAAAAAATTGTGTGAAAAGAAAATTTATAACATATTGTTCCTTGTAACCATTCCCCAATTTCAGCTCAAGTATATTTGTTAAAATGGCTTTAATGTGAAATCACAAGCTAATTTGTTAACTACTATGCGAGTACTTACAATCCAAATACGATCAAACTTCCAAGTATCCCAAATCGTTTATTTTTTCTACTTATTCGTGATATTGCATCTACGAAGGATCTTCTGAAGGCGTGTAATTCTTATGTAACAGTGGTGGGATGGTCTATAATTCCCAATAAGAAATCTTAAATCATGAAAAAGATTTGCGTTTGTGAGGTTCATTAAGGTTAATCATTTGGATCGCTTAATTGAGAATCTGAATACGATTTGGATCGGTCGTCTCCACCTTTTTGCGAACCCAGTGCGGTATGAAAGACCTAATGCTAACCCGAAAAAAAAAATAGCAACGACCGAAAGAACACAAACAATAACCCGAAAACCTGAAACCCGAAAAAAATTACCCGCCACCGACCGAGAAAGAAGAACAAAAGAATAACCCAGAGACCCCGATCCTAAGAATAAGCAAAAAAATAATAAACGACCCGAAAATAAAAATAAAATCAAAAAAAACAGAATAATGATAAGCAACCGAAAAAAAACCATAAAACCCAGATACCCAAATGGCCCAATGAAGAACCCGGAAGACCGAAAACGGCCCGAACCCCCGAACGAAAAGAACCCCCCGAAACGCCAAAAGAGACGCCGCTAAAAATCAAACCGCCGAGAAACAAAAAAAAAAAGAAACCCGAACAAACAAAACCGAATAGAGAGGAAGCGTAAAAGAGGGCCGAAATAAAACAAACAACCGATCCCGAACAAACTCCGACCCGAGCCCTAAAAAGCCCGAGCACCCCGAAAAACGAAAGAACCGAGCATAATAGATAAAGGGTAACCCGAAGCCACCGATAGGAAGAAACCCTACAAAACCCGACCCGATAGAAACCGAACAAACAGCCGAAAGAAACGAAAAGAAAACCCGAAACATGCCATAAAGGCATTATGATGTCTAATGCCGCTGCTCCAGGATTTTAGCCAACCTAAGTGCTCTGGTAAGGTAGTGGCTCATTTGCGAATGTTGTTATTGGTAATAGGCCTCTTGTCGTTGATTCATCTCCTGCTTTGGTATTGGATGAGTCGTGTGTTGTCGACCGTAATCTCGAGTTTTTTGTTTTAGGAGAAACAAATAACGCATCAAGTATCCCTAATCTATATAGCATATTGTCAAACGAGGGTTTTAACAAAGTGAATGTTTCGTATTTAGGTGGTTTATGGGTGATGATAGAATTGGATTCTATTAAATCTAAAGAAAAGTTTTTGCATCACGATGGAGTTGCATCTTGGTTTAAGAGTTTGGTAATGCTCAGGCGGATTTCGTCGCAAAGAACGTATATTTTGGGTTTGACATTGAGGGGGTGTACCAATTCATGCTTGGTCGCAAAAGTGCTACTTTTGTATAAAATTGGTTTCTAATGAGGGGTGTAGTTTGTAGAGATTGAAGAAAGTAAAGATGACTTGTTTGCTCGAAAACGTATTTGCATTAAGACAAAACAGGAGGACACCATCCTTGATAAGTTTAAGATTATCGTTAAAGGAAGAGTTTTTGTGGTTAGAGCTAAGGAATTGTTCATGTGGTCTCCGTCTTTCAAAGTTGACAATGAATCCAATTCCGTATCTGATGTTTGATCCTCTAAAGATTGCAGATGAGGACACTGGAGATGTTAATAAGAATGCTAGTTCGGATTTAGAAAGTGATAGTGATGCGGTTTCCGATACCTTCTTTGGTGAATTTAATGATAATCCAGACAAGGAACAAAGTCTAAACCAGCCGCAAAATGTGGAGGCTGCATCCCTTGATCCGTTTAACATTTATCCGCTGCTTGATAGAAAAAATATTGGTACATCAGATTCTGTTTCGGATAAGAGCATCCCTTTTCCTCCTGGATTTACTCCGCCTGAAGATTATACTAAACCAGATGACCAAGTGTCTAAAGACAAGTCTCCTGGTTCTTCGCAAAGACGTTCAGAAAGTTCTGTTCCCGAATTATTGATGAATTCAACAAGGACTCTGACAACAGCTTTCCAGTTGATAAATATTCTTGTATTTACACTGGTATTAAATGAGAAAGGATTGAAAAAAGGAGGTTCGTTATTGGATGTCCTAGATGGAATGGTTAAAGTTGGTCAAGCTATGGGCTACGATATGAGGGGTTGTATGAAAGACATGGAGAAGATTATTGGTTTACAAGGAGTTCGGGATGTGATCCAATGAATTGTCTGTCACTTAATGTTCAAGGCCTCGGGTCCAAGGCCAAAAAAGATTGGACTAGGGAGTTAGTCGGTAAACATAAGGTGAATTTTTTATCTCTCCAAGAAACTAAGATGGAGATATTTCGTCTATGGGAGTTAAGTTTTAAATTGGGTAATTCTAATTTTGATTACAATATCTACAACGCCAATGGAAATTCTGGCGGCATTCTTTGCATCTGGGATCCTAATACTTTTCTTAAGGATCACCATATCATTTCAGATAATTTTGTGGTTATTGCAGGTACTTGGCTTCCGTCGAATTCTAAGTTACTGATTATATCTATCTATGCTCCCCAATCTCGGTCTGATAAACGTATTTTGTGGGGCTACATATCCTCGCTTATTTCTAGATGGCAAGGTGATAGTCTTATCTTGTATATTTTAAGAAAGTCAGAAGTGAGACCTGAACGGCAGGGGCTCGGGTTTTTTAAATGTTTACAGGGGCTGGGCGGAATTCAATGATTTAATTGCTAAGGGCGGTATTAATTTGACCAATTCATTAGAAGGTTACTCATTACGTGGTCTCAAATCACCCATCCGTCGTGCAAATGTAAGCTTGACCGCTTCCTTGTTTACGTGAAGGTTTTTTCTCAGTTTTTCCTCACTGTTCTGCCATCTGTTTAGATCATCATTTATCAGACCACCGACCTATTCTTCTCCGTGAAGTTTTTGTTGACTATGGAGCTACTCCGTTTCGTTTCTATCATTCTTGGATTAATATCAGTGGGTTTGATCTTATGATTTCTCAATCTGAAATCCTTTTCTTTGATTATAAAAATTTACATGATCCGGTTTAAAAAAAAAGTAACAAGAAAGCGCTAAAAGTTCCATTCGAGATTGGATTCAAGTTTACAAAAACAAGAATCAACACGATAGAAGAGTAAAGAGTTATCTCTTAAACTTAGCTCCATGATCAGGCAACTGGAATCAAGGAATTGATTAATGATGATTACTCCTTTTCTCGTTTGAACTTTATGAACATCAGCTTCATGATCTCAAATAGGCTGATTCTTGTGACAATCCGTCAAAAAGCTAGATTTAAATAGGCTAATTTGAGGGTGATAAAACTCAATTCTTCCATGGCATTGGTCCAACTAGGAAACGTTAATTTGCTGTCAAAGGTGTTATGGTTGATGGTGATTGGATTGACGATCCAAATCATGTTAAAAGCGAATTTTGCTCTCATTTTGCTTCCAAATTTCAAAGGCCAGGTGATTCTCGAAGTAGAATTAATTTTCCCTTTCCTAATCAGTTAAATTCTGAGCAAGCTACTTCGTTGGAGACCCCTATATCTATCGATGAGATTAAATCTGCTGTGTGGGCCTGTGGTGAGAACAAATCTCCAGGACCGGATGGGTTCACTTTTAGATTCTTCGTAGATTTTTGGGGACGTTGATCGTACTGACTTAAGTCTTCTGCAAGTGGTATTCTTTTATCTAATATGTTTCGCGCAATGGATGTAACTCTCTTCATCACTAAACCCTCATCCCAAAAATTAATGACCCAAAGTTTGTTAGTGAATATCGCCCTATATGTTTAATAGGCTCTCTTTACAAGGTGGTTACTAAGATTCTTGCGATCAGACTTGGTTCGGTTATTGACAATCTTATCTCGGAAGTCCAATCAGCTTTTCTCCAGCAAAGACAAATTCTTGATGGTCCTTTTGTTATTAATGAGGTTCTTTCATGGTGTAAACATAAAAGATGTCAAGCTATGATCTTTAAAGTTGACTTTGCCAAAGCTTATGATTCCGTTAGATGGGATTTCCTTGATGAATGTTTCATTCTTTCTTTTGGATTTGGTCAAAAATGGAGAGATTGGATTCTTGGCAGCCTATCTTCTGGGAAAGCTTCTGTCTTAGTTAATGGGAGCCCGACTTCAGAATTCCAGTTCCACTGTGGGCTTAAGCAAGGTGATCCATTGGCCCCCTATCTTTTTATTCTCGTTATGGAATCTCTTCACTTGTCTTTTGCTAAAGACCATTGAAGCGGGGTTTTGTTCAAAGACTGAATATCAATAATTCTGTGAAGGTATCTCATCTTATTTTATGCTGATGATGGCGGTTTTCGTCGGAGAATGGTCAGACCTCTAATCTATCAATGTATTTAAGAAATGTACTTCATCTTTGCTTTTTCCTTGACTTCTGGAATTAAAGAACAAAAATCCATAACAGTCATATGCCTTGGAGTTGGTGTCTCTCATTCCACCATGGTTCTTATCTTGTTTAGTCAGACTCTCTTGGATGTTTCAGTGGTCATGAAACTTCCTTTCAACTATCTAACTTGGTATCTCCGGAGGGTGGTAATATGGCTATCATTAAAGCCTGGGATGTCATCATTGGTGGGAAGACTGAAGTCTCGTCCTTTCTAAGTGTAAGATCAATACTCTTATCCAATGGAGTCGGTTTCACCCTCCTGAAATCTGCTTACGGAGCATCTCCGATATTATTGTATGTCTATTTATATAGTTCCTGACGGCTGTGCTAAGCTTCTATGGAATCTCTCAGTAGGAAATATTTTCTTCGTTAACCTTGATAAAGATAGAAAATAACTGGATAAAATGGTCAAAAATTCTTTCGGCTAAGAAGCATGGTGGTCTTGGTGTCTCCAGTTATTTCGGTCTTAACCGGGCGTTACTTTTCAAGTGGGTTTGGAGATTTATCTCGCAAGACGGCTCTTTATGGGCTCGTGTTATATCTGCTATTCATGGTTCCAACATACAGGAGCATCGTCTTTATCCCTCTTCGGTTTGGAATTCCATTAGTCGAGAAGTTCGTGTGTTAAAAAACCTTGGTGTTGACTTGATTTCTTACTGGTAAAAGCGTATTGGTAATGGTTTAAATACTGGTTTTTGGAACGATTGCTGGACCGGCGATAAAAATCTTCAAAGTTTGTTTCCTCGGATCTTTACGTTGGATAATAATAAATTGTGTTCGGTTTCTGCTAAGTTTTCTGAGGGGCTGTCTAATTCCTTACGTCGTCCGGTCAGAGGGGGCGTTGAATCGCACCAGCTTTCTCTTCTTAATGAAATGGTTAGTTCGATTTCTCTCTCTAATTCTGAACATCGTTGGGTTTGGAATTTAAATGGGAGTGGTTTGTTTCGTGTTTGTGATATTCGGAATCTGTTGGATGAAAAATTTCTTCCGAAAGTTGAAGTTGCCACGAGATGGGTTAAATATATTCCTATCAAGCTCAACATTTTCGCTTGGAGAGTTTGTCTTGATCGGTTGACCACCCGCCTGAACTTAGTGCGCCGTGACGTTCAAGTCTCTTCTTTGGATTGCCCAATCTGCTCCTTGTCGCATTAATCTACATCTAACAGCTCACATCTTTTATAGCTTATCTCTATGCTTCTGATTTAATTTCCGTCTTTATTTTGTAGAAGGTGTTGATTTGGATTACTATCCGATTGTTCAAATGCTGATTGCCGTTGTCCTTGGTTTAAAATACTCAGAAAAGGTTCCACTCTCAACCATCTGAAGGAGTTTTTTTCATCTCTTGGTGAGCGTTTGGAATTATAAGGAATCAGTTGCTCTTCTCTTCTCGCAACCGAGGAAGAACGTCCTTATTTGATGACATTGTAGCTCAGCACTTCTGCTTGAGTGTAATACTAGATTAATAATGTCTTTTTCTTGTGATCAGTTTTGCTTTCAACATCCTAACTTACTTTCCTGTGTAAATCTCTAGCTCCTTGCTAGTTTTTTATAAAAAGTTGCCGTTCAAAAAAAAAGAAAAAAAAATTATGTGAAAAGAACATTTATAACATATTGTTCCTTGTAACCATTCCCCAATTTCAGCTCAAGTATATTTGTTAAAATGGCTTTAATGTGAAATCACAAGCTAATTTGTTAACTACTATGCGAGTACTCGTGCATAGCAACGAATATTTCTAGCGGTAAACAATCAACGATATGCGATAATTTAACTCATGCAAAAATTCTGAATGTGTATGATGAACATATAAAAACATTTAGAGAAACTAAAAATAAAACATTACATCAGTTATGATATAATAACTAACAATGCACGTTACTCGTCGCGTAAAACTTCTTGGCACACAACCATTTTGTCTATTATTTATGTTGGTTGTTCACAATGGAAAAAAACAGGACCCAAATACTAAGGCTGTCACATGATATGTAATTATTTGGTGACAAGAATTTGCAAACTAACAAACCACCTCACCGTATCAACAACCAAGAGCAGCCTCAAACAATAATGAACCACCAGTATGAGCATGCATGCAACTCTAAGGCCTCGCAATCCATAATTCGCATTAAAATTCCATTTTTAAACTCCTGTAGATCGACTTGAATGAGGTCAACTGAATGTAGTGGAACAACTTTTGGCCAATATCACAAACATCCACTATCATGCCCCCAAGTCAAAAGTCAAAACTCGATTCCAGACACGATATCCGTTATCATTCTTTTGACTTTTTGCATCAACATTTTATTGCGCGTCACAATATAAAAGTTGAAAATTTTGTGCATCAAAATTTCGCTTTTCATTAAAAAAACATATAAAAACTGAATTAGAAAAACTTTTTTTACAAAAGTTTTATTCACCAACACACCGGATCTTGTGAAAAATTTAAGTTTTTTTAAGAATTTAAAAAAAAATTATTTCTCACGAATATATATTTTTTATTTTAACCTTAGCCATCAACATATGATACTTGCCTTTACTGAGTCAGAACAAATGTTTCCGTATCAAAATCTATGCATATCGCCAGGGGCGGCTCAACCTTCATGGGGGCCTAAAGCGAAGCTTTGAAACAGAGCCTTTTTAAAATGGTATTTGACAGATTAAAATTGTTTATTGGAAATTATCTTCTTTGCTTTTTTGATGCGAAATCTTTGATTTAATTTTTATAAATCATATCGTATAATATTCGTTTTCAATAGATAAATGAGCCAACTTTTTAATCTTTCTTGTGAACATGTCTGATCTTTAATACGAGTAATTTTTTAATTCAACTTATGTTTTTGATAAATAATAATTCTCGACGATGCAACGTCAACCGGAAGGTTAACATTATTCATATATGATTTATATGCGTTAGGATTTATTAATTTAGTTAGATATAGACAATCAATGTAGCATATTTTTAAATATATAATTTCCTTCAAAACTCTTAGTTCCGAAAATAAATCTAAATTGTTAATATTCGAACAATTGTTATGGCTTAAAGAACTTTCAACGTTAAAACAACTATCTTTTAGCTTATTATCATCAAGTGACATTAAAATTACAAAGATTATAGCATCAAGTGACATTATATTTAGCCCATCATATTATTTTAACTATTTCCGTTTTTATGGATCATTCCCAAAGTATATCACTTATTAGTTTCGTTTTGTATATTGTGCCCAGGTAGTTTGATTGTGAATTTCATGTTTTTATTCCTTATGTTAGTTCCGTATTAGTTTATATTGCATTATATCTATAAAATTGGGCTTTTATGTTCTTGATATATTAGGCATTTAGGTTTAAATTTTTACTTGTAAACATTAAATTTAGAAAGAAAAGAGTTCCAAATTCTCGACTATTTAACTTGTATTGGCTATTTGGGGCCTTTTATAATCGAAAATTTATAGACGACGATCTAAAAAACATGCCAGTGACTATATATGCATACAATGTCTTTGAAAACCTTAGCCATCAACATATGATACTTGCCTTTACTGAGTCAGAACAAATGTTTCCGTATCAAAATCTATGCATATCGCTAGCATTTTTTTTGAAACAAAATGGATATTAGCGACAGTGTTTCTGTCACAAAACCGTTGCTAATGAACCATTACATTGTGAAGACGCACCTATTCGCAATTGTGACAGTTATATCTATTGAAAAGGTGTCATTGAGTGAATCATCGAGACTCTTTGAAGAGGTATCAGTAGCGACGATTTATTCTGTTGCTAAGTCGTCGCTAAAGCGTCGCTAATTGCACTCTTTTTGAACCAATGTGATCGTTTGAAGAGTTACGAGTCTCCATATAAAAAAGGGAGAACATGCCAACGATTTCCTGGTCAAATCACACAGAAAATACTCTCCAAATCCATCATAAAACAATATTATATAGATTCAAGTTTTTTTTAATTGATTCTTGTATTATCAAAACAATCGCACCAAATCGGGCGAAATTCTATTTTAGGACACTGCTAATAGGATGCCTCAATCAAGTTGTTGTAATCTTAGATATCGTATTCTATACAGTTGTATAACGATTTGTAAATTCCTAACAATCTAAAACAAAATATTCAAGATGGATCAAACCATGCTGAAATCTCATGTTGAAAAACCTGTAAAGTTCAAAGGGTCTGATTTTCGTCGTTGGCAAGAAAAGAGGTTGTTTTACTTGACATCATTGCATGTGTCGTATGTTCTTACGGGATCTCAACCAGTAGATCCGTATGTGGTGGATGTTCCTAATGAGGCACAAATGGCAGACTATGAAAGGGCCGCCTCACAATGAAATCATAATGAATATAATTGCAGAAATTATTTGCAACGCATATAAGTGTGAAACCTTTTAAATTTGTAAAATTTGTTCACACTTATATATGTAACCATTTTTTTACAAATGTATATATGTTAATAAACTTAAAATATTTTTCACACTATTTAAAAGTGTATAAAAAAAGTGTGGAAAAATAAAACTTTTTTGTAGTGTAGAAACTTACATAAAAAAATACACTTTGAATAGCACAAGTATGGTGAATAAGTGATGGGTCAAGTACATAACCCACGTGAACCACATATTATGAACACGAAAATTATAGCACCGATCACATTTAAAAATACATGCTCTTACATCTTCAAAATGATATAAATAAATAAAGAACAATAAAATACTACCGCTGCGTTTCTGAGTTTTATTTTTAAAAAAAGAGGTAAGAAGTGGGAAGAAAATAAAATAAATTCGTGTTTCAGAGTTTTTTTTCGGAGAGAAGAGGAGAGTAGTTATATAAGGAAGTTTTTAATAAATACAATTACTTAAATGATCTTATAGGAAACATAACTTTTATATATAATTAAGGGTGTAATTGTAAAATCATCACATATCACTTCCTTTCACTCTTAACTCAGAAACATGGTATAAAAAAATAAATTACATTCATCTTCTCTTCTTTTCTGCCCATCTTTAACTCTTCTCTTCTCTTCTTTCATTTCAAAAACTTAGGAACAGAGCGTACCTGTTCATCTTTATTAGGGGTGGCAATCGAGTCGTGTTCCTGTTGACCTGTTCGGGTTGACGGGTTATCATGACCTCTACCCAAACACGACTCATTTATTAATCGTGCCAAGAACATCAACCTTAACCCAGACCTGCATAACACATGTAACTCATTTGTGGCCCGTTGAACCTGTTTAAGTAAATAGGTCAAGCGATAAATACAGTTGGTGGTTTGTCGATTTAACTAGTTTATATGCAAAAATGCTACAAGGATTTATAAAATGATAATCATAAACAATTCTAATGATATATGAGTTATAATCGTGATTCACTCATATTAAATACATAAATCCAAGCTTTATATTTTATTTTTTGACACTTATATATACTTAAACTGGTTCAGGTGTTAACCTGTTTAGTACAGAGTACTTACTAAACCCAAACACAGCCTGTTTATCAAACGGGTTAGACGGGTTGACCTGTTTTTGATCCAAACTTGTTTATCCTTAGCCCAAACTTGTTTAACTTCGTTTCGGGTTTGTGTCGTTTATCGTGTCATGTCGAGAATTGCCACCCCTAATCTTTATACATATATGCCAACAATATATTGTAGTTAACATGTTGAATTTATGAAACTAAAACGCTCTCTAATGCAACTAATACGACTTTGATTCTTAATTTACTTTTCGTGACTTGGATGTTTTGTAATGTAATTAATAGGCTATTTAATTCCTGATTTCACTGTAATAAGAGTATCCATTATGATGATTTATAAATAGGTTAATTTTTTTTAAAAAGAGTCATATATTTGTGAACGATAGTAAAACCCATTTTAATCTTAGGCGGAAATGAATAAGATCTTGAAAAAGTCTAAACTATTTTCTATTTTCTTTTTTATTTTTATTTTTGAAAATGTTGATTGTATTTTATGATATGAAAAGCTTTAGGAATAAGTTTATCATAGTAGAAATTATTAGACGTTATAGTTTATTAGTCTTTCATTATTTATTGTATTAAACCGGGCCTAAATACAATATAAATGAAAGACAAATAAACTATATAGTCTAATAGAAATATATAACTTAAAAATTGAAAGTTTAAAATATACAAAGTTTATAAATTAATAATGCTAAACATTTGAATTTATGGAAAACTTAATTTCATAGAGTACTAAACATGTACGAGCAATTCTCAATCACGTCTTTGATGATATTGCAAAAGACGGGAATAAGACTGTAACAATTTATCTTCGAGTGAAATTGATATATGTTTTAGTGTGTATGAGAGCTTGAACAACTTTTTTGTATGTTTACTTTATGAGAACTTGTTTTAAGCTTTTCAATCCCACATGGATCGGACATAAATTATATGGCTTCTTTATATACTTCGGTATGTATGGTTATTACAAGCTAATAGATTAGTATTATGTTGATGGGATGCTATATTGGTTGTAGATTAATGCAAAAGAATCTACACTTTTTTTTTTTTAACGGCAAATGGAATTTTATTAAAAAATGCTAGAAAGAAACTAGCAGACGATATACACGTAAAAACGATCCAACAAACAAAGAACGAAAAGGAACAGAAAAACACTAACGAAACGAACTCGCAAAACAACCAAAGGTATTAGGATAAGAAGATCAACATATGGCGACAACTCGTATAAACTCTAATGAACGAAAACCGACACTCCGAGGCATCAATACCAAAAAGCGATTAACCCGGCATCCTTTGTTTGTCTCGATAAGGCCATTATGAAGATGAATAGCTTCTTTAAACGTTGCCTAATAACTCCAAATCTGAGATCGCTAGGAAAAATCTTTCCTCGAACGTTGTGGCGAGAGAGATAACAACCCGTGTATTTTTCATTGGGGTCTCTATAGCTCCATCGTTATCCCAGAATCTATATCGTCACTAGTTAGAGGACCAATATAATCAATCCACGAAGAACCAGACTCAACAGCAATATTTAAATCATTACCCGGGGTTGTAGATGGAGGCGCAATGATGGAGTCTTTTTCAGGAGCAATAACTGGCGTAATATCCTCATTATCATCAGTGGTAAACATTACCACAATTCAACCTGAGAATGAACTCAAGAATCTCACCAGGCAATCATCTTCAAATTCTTTTCCATGCAATCTTTATTAATCCATCATTATACAAGACCGATATCTATCACGATCTCGCCTTCTTAAAGGAGTCCTCAGATCACTTTCCACCACCACAATCATTCCTCTATAGCAAAACACGGACTAGATGCGACACCGAATCATTGTTAACAATTCTTAGGGGAATCTGAATCACAACTATCGACTCCAAATGCTCTCATTTCCTAACTTTTCATCCAAACTAGGACCTCTGCTCCTTCCTTTCCAGAGGATTAGGACTCGAATTAACCTCCAGCGATTCATTATTGGTGCGCCCAATATGCAACTCAGTAGCGATAATACGATAAGTCCGTTTACGATATAAAGCTTTAAATGACTCTATCACTTCGATGTAATGACACTGTAGGACACAAACCTTCCCATGGAGACGTTGGTCCATCCTTTCCTTATCTGTAAACACGCTGCTTCCCACGGATCCACCCAACTTCTTATAAATCTCTGGAGCCCATGATGCTTGCAGACCACCTGTCTATCAAACACATTATTTCATTCTGGTGGGGGGGGGGGGGGGGGGGGGGGGGGGTGGGGGGGGGGAATAAATCGTGAGAAGACATCTTTGAACTCCAATAAATATCTCTTTTATCGCCTTTGAGTCTTGACGCTTTCCACTTGGATTCCATATAGTCGATCTTCCAACCAAACCTAACGTCCCCCTACATATCTAAGACACACTTCACTCAAATCCCTCAGAGACATATCGTTTGAAGCCTCTGATAATGACACTTAAATCTTTAACTTTAGCAGGAATACTACGGACTCCATACATACAAATCAATACAATCGTCTTCCGAGATAGACTTCTCGCTTCTTTAGCCGCTTCCTTATATACCTTGGTTACAATAAGGACATCACAACAGATTCTGCCTCCAGCTTTACTTGTAACGTATTTGCCCGACAAACCCACAACAAGTACACTGATTTGTTGCCAGGCCCGTTTTAGCATACGAGTTTAAAAGACTGAAAAACTTTTTCATTGATACTAACAGATTGAGAGTGCGAATTACACTGGGTTTGTCGTCCCCAGAAACGTTCCACAGGTCTATTATAAGTTCGACTTTAATTCGCCACATCGGCAAATAAATATAAATCACCCATCTGCCGTTCTTAGATTGGAAACTAAGTGATTGATTATACATTACGTTTATAACGTACAAAACCCAAATCGATGACCCGATTTTTGGATTCTCTTTGCAGCTATGTTCAAAAACATCCGGTTCACCACACCCCATTTGTTTCAATACTCCCAAAGGATCTTGGACCGACGCATTCCATGGGATATTAGAAACAAAGATTGATGAAAACGACTTATGTTCCTCACGAAAATTAGGATGGGATTTATTGGGAATACCTTTGTTACGTTGCTCTTGACGACGATTATTATCGAGATGATCGTTCCTTTTGCTTTCTGAATAATTATTAGATCGGTGACCTGTGCCAATTGCCATCGTTATTTAACAACAGAATAGCCAAGATCCGAAAATAGGATTGAAAACGCCTATCATTTGTGAAGATCGCCGGATCACTTTGTGGAGGAGCAGATTGTGTGTTTGTGCGGATGAATTAGGTACGATTGAATTTTCTATTTCTTGGAATTAATTTGAAGGTGAGAATCTACACTCATCGTGTAACCCATCAATTCATACAATCTTTCAACTTTTTATCACTATTCTACCAACTAATCTTGATAATTATGTTCAACAATAATGTCCTATCTTGGTAATTATACTTTTCAAAGCATGCCTATTTGTTATTAATATTTTTTTGGTAATTGACATGTTTGTTATTCGCAATATTAGAAGTCATATTTTATATCCGCTAGAAGTTGGCTTAAGGAGTTACATAAGAAGAATGTGAATGTTTGTTAAACGTTAGATAGCCGGTCATGCGTCACACAACAAGTCGACTCTTTTTTAATGTAGCTTGAGTCGACTCGTACAACTTTAACAACTATGACGTTTCACAGGAATGCCAAATGAAACATCAAAAGTTCGAAACAACTTATAATATATAAAATTTCAATAAATTCAATAAGCAATAATCAAACATCACATAAGTCCTTAAAACTAAATATAACAAGAAATTAGGGACATGTAAAACAAGTGCACGATAAAACATATATTAAATCTTGAGGAGCAACTACGATAAGTTCTTTTGACAAACTTTCATCACACATAGGTTATAGAGAATAAGTATCGCTTGCTCATATACTGCGGTGTTTATGTTTAACAAGCCAAAGTACCCGCACGTTGCTGCGGGGCGGATTATTTTTTATTGGTGTGCTCAAGCATAAGAACTCGCGCATTGCGGCGGGGTTAATTTCTTCCCGAATAATAATTTTTTTTATCTTTGTTTTTTCTTTTTGCTTAGCGTTGCTCGCGCGTTGCTGCGGAGCGATTTTTTTTTATAATTTATTTTGTGCGGGTTTATTTATTCGGTCTCATGTTTAATAGTTTGTTTTTTTTAATATAGGCTTATGTGTTGGGCCTCATGTCGCGGGTGTTTTTTGCTCTTAATAAATGAGTACTTTTGCAATTTTTTGGCCTTATGTCGCGAGTATTTTTTTATCTGAATAAATCTGTACTTTTTTATTTTTTTTCTTATTTTGTGCAAATCAATTTTTTTTAATATTACCTACTAAAGAAAAAAAAAAAGTCAAATGGGCGGACTCAAATTTGGAAGCCCAATAAGGCAAGCACCGCAGCGAAACGACGAAAACGGCGTGGTTTTACTTTTCTTTTGATTACATATAGAATATAAGTGGAGATGAGTGTTACGTTGTTTGTTTCTAGCTTTGGATGTTGTTTAAGTAAAAAAGAAACAACTTCGAGGCCTAGCAATCGTCAATTCATGCATGTTCTTAACTTTTTTTGTCAAAGGAGATTTTTAATAGATTCAACACAAAATAATTTGTTGCGGAAATGAAGCTGTTGCATCTTGGAACTTTTTCCAAATTTTGTTTTGGAAAACTTGTTCTAAAGAGTGTGATTGGGGAGGGGTTTATAGGGACTTATTGGGGTTTGGGCTTTTAAAATAAGTCGGCTTATAAAATAAGCCTCGTTTGTCGCGCGGGGTTATGAAGTGATAAGCCTCTATAAGCCCCAACCCCATAAAAGGGGCTAAAAACTTTAGCCCGGGGCTTATGAACCATAAATTACATATTTACTCACAAAAATATCTAACATATACCATAAAACTTATTTAATTATGTCCTTTTTAGTAATTTTGCAATAATAAGCCTGAGCTCCAGCCCATTTGCCAAACAAGCTTACAAAAATACAAATTTCAATTTCGGCTTATAATATAAGCCCCAGCCCCAGCTCTAGCCCCAGCCCATTTCGCCAAACATACCATATGTGTAAAAGTGTCAATTTATGTTGTTGAGTTATCATGTCGTATGCAGATAAGTACACAAATTTATCTTAATTTTGAAATTTTAAGATTTTATCTTCTGAATGTATAATACTAACAAACCACCGAAGATCATTACTATTACCATATCCATCCCGAAGTGAAAACCGGTGGCTCGGCCTCCGGGATGGGGGGTTTTTCTTTTGCCGAAGTGAAAACCAATCCGTCGGCCTTCGTGTCAAAAGTTTTTTCATCCCTTTTGATTCCCTCGCAGTTAAAGTCTCGGGATTTTACCATTTTTTGATGTTATGTAATTCTTTTTGTTGACTCTATTGTACTTTAAGTTTCTAGCGTCTTGCTAGACTCTTTTTTTATATTCCATCTTTGCTGTTAAAAAAAAACACCCCATGGGGATATGATAAAGTAAACGCCATCACCAGTAATACTGTGGGTACAACTAAAATTGGCAATTTTAACCAGCTGTTCAAGTTACGGGTACATTTTATGCTTGGTTGATTTGGGCAACCCCAACTTTATAAAATAAGTCTTACGAGTTACGGGTCAAGGTGCAGCGTAAGTTTCAGGAGGGTAGAAGGGGTCATGGACAGCTCAAGGACAGGTTCACAAGCATGCACACGGGACAATGACCACTTACAAAGTAGCACTTTCTGACCCGCCTGACTTGTGATTGCAAATGACCCCGCTCGACCGAACCCGTTTTAACCTGAAACCCGCATTCACCCATTATAACTGTCATTAGAGTTACACTTGTTCAACGTTGTGTAAGCAGAGCCGGCTATTTGGGTGTGCCACAGGCACATTGGCACAAGGCCACCATAAAACTAGGGCCACCATTTTCTAAAACGTTGACTGCATTTATATATTAATATATGATTATTTTATTATTATGTTACTAAAGATTATAAGAGATTGACTAGAAAACTTGTCCCATACAGTCATACTTGTTTTTTTTGGGCCAATAAGGGCTAGGCCCAATAAAAACTCAATATATAAAAAAAATCGTGTCCCATGATACTCCCGTTATATTAAAAAAAACTGCAACAATCGATTATCATTTAAACTTTTATCAGGCGGCAACATTATCAAGTTTTGACAATCGACTTGATTGTATAAAGTGTAACCTATTAATCCATCACCATCAGGTAATTTTCAAACTTACTATTTTGAATTTTCTTATAATTCATGCTTTCTAAGATATAACTTGTTAAGTTTTTATGTTGGAAGCCTTAATTGTTGCAATAGTGTTTTAGTATCATTGTTTTTTTTTTGAATCTTAGTAATACTTTTTACGCGTATACGTTACTTTTGGTATTTAGTAGGGCCTCCGTATAGTCGTGGTACAGGGCCACCGAAATCTACGAGACGGCTCTGGCTATGAGGTTAAGGGTTTCTCATCTATAGGTCTAGGC
>BQNB010136273.1:3068-18024 GCA_026074375.1 Tanacetum coccineum
AAAATGGTTAGTTAAGTCATCCTTAGACTTGAGAATACAAACAAGTTCTGGTATGTGTGGATATCACTTTTTAATTCTAAGTCAAACGCTATCCTAAAAATGGTAGTTATAAAGATGATTATTGGAAGTGACGTGAAGCAGCATTCACAACACATGTATTCAACAAAGAATTTGTTCCTCCACTTGATGTGCAGTATGATACCATTGGCGCCTCTCCAGAATTAATCAGATAATTGTGTGGCCGCACCCAAAGGGTAATGCAAGATGATTCTTGATTACATTTGGTATATCTGTATTAAGTTCTATAACGAGAATCTAAATGGTTAAACTATATGGAATGAGTTAGGATCCATATCCATGGTTTAACGGTATTTGAACAAAGGGGTAATTATAGCAAGAGATACATAACCATGCTACTGAGAATGTTTATGAAACTTCATCTCAGACATTTCTAGTTTTGAAAACGAATGTGAGTGTTGCTAGACGTTTTCGTCGTTAGTATACATGCTATCTGCTACTCCAACTCCCAAATGGGAGCTGTTGGATTATGTGAGTTGGACTAGCCGTGTACGACTAGAAATGTGTGAGCCTATTGGGGGCACACACGTTAAAACATTTAGAGTATGTTGTTACTTCACGTTACGTTTCTAAAGTGAACCGTTTGGACCAAAACCAACTAGACAAGAATTCTATGGTGTCCTAACTAGCTAGCCGACCATAAGGAATGTTCTAGGAGGTGTCTAGGTTCGTTGGACCTAAGGGATAAGGGGAAGGATGCTAGTGATAAGCCTTGAAGGTGTTGTGATAAGGTTTGGACTCAAGAGTTTTATTCTTATCACTATTAGAGTTTGAGGGGTATATAAACCCCTCACCCCACTACTTTTGGTGGTCTAACAGATCTAAACACACACACAAAAGCTGACATCTTAGAAATTCGATTCTGCCATTTTCGGTAAACTCTTTTAGGGGTTTTCGTATTGTGATTTGATCCAAGGCTGTTCCAGAAGGTCAATTACTTTAGTTTACAAGTTTTCAAGGCGTGACAACTGATTGAAATGAGCCAAGGTTTGGTTTGTGAGATTTCCAATGCTACAGTACCAATTTTGGTTCAACCGAATTTGGTTAAACCATAGTTTCCTTTTTTTGATTTTCAGTGCTATTCCAAGAGTGGGTTTTGGTGATTGATTTTCAGTAGGTTTAGCATACAAAGGTTTTATTGGTGTTACTTGAAGTAGGACTAGCATCCGGGCATGCTTGTTAGACGTGTTTGTGTGAGCACTCGTAGAGGTGGAAGCTTATCCACTAAGTTTCATTTGCTGTTGACTTCAAGGGTTAGTTTTCTTGTTTACCTTTTTGTTTATTTATTGTGTGTTAACTATATGAACCAAACATGATCCATATCCGCTGCGTACTCATAGTGTTAATGGTTAACAGCTTATCAAATTCAAACAGTGGCATCAAGAGTCAACTCGTTTGGTGTTTTATGGGTTACACACATAATAAACACGCTAGGGTTGCATGAAATCAAGTTTTATTTATTGTTTTATTGGAAAATTATGGCAATTATATGCAATACTTGCCATAAATAATGAATAAACACTTAGAATCAACATAAATGTAACTTGATAAAAAGAGAATTGATTAAAATTAAAGGTTAATTAAGCTGCCATGTTATTCTATTCTTGTTTTATCTCGGCCTTAAGACTCACGCAATCATGCTATATGATGGATGTGGAGATCTAGGCACTTTAGCAGAAAACCTAGTGAGAGTCTTTTGGTTCTTCGACTGGGGAAGACTCTTTTGAGAACTCGAGGCATTATGTGATTTACTGCTTTCAATATAAGAGTCTGTCTTCACTTCTACTCTAATTTTCTGTCTGTTTTAATTGCTTATATGTGATATGCCATGTGATGCTCAATATTTGCAAATAGACTGTATGAAACTCATAAAAACGGACTTACACTTATAGAGAAACTTGGATTGAACATGTCTATTATTACACACGTAATTATACTCCTTGTGACCAGTTATGTGTTATTTGCGAAACCGGGGTTTTTGGACAAATTTAATACGGACATTAAACTATGAAATTTGATTTCTTATGTAATCTTAGTTTTTATGTGCGCAATATGGGGTTGAATTGATCTTTAATCTTATCCCGCCCCACTACATGCTTTGGCATATAAGGGAATTATTGGAATTACTTGTGTCTTCGGACGCAGTAGAAGTACAATATAGGGTTTGATTAATTTGTAATTCCACCATATTGGCAACTATAAAACTAATGTTAACAAAAGGGGTTTTTTAACATATAATAGCATCATTAGTCAATTGGAAGTAAGGCTCATCCATTATGGACAAACTATAAGAGAAGTTTAAGGCGGGTGGAAGTAAGGTTCCCCTAAAGAAGTCAGGTTTTTAATACGCTTCGCGCTGACCTATTTCTCCGCTTCTTTGTGCGTCCAAAATGGAGCTACCGAGAACATTTGACAAAATGATGTCTATACCAAAAATGTTAACAAAATGTTTTCTTAACTTTGTGCTACAAGTTGTTTTGCATGCTTCTTGTACACGTTTTTGTCACATTTATGTGTATACCCTTATGTAAAATTTTAAGTCTATGCCAGCCAAAACTAGAACACGTGCATTTGGATTGTCTTCTCTGGTCAGACCTCAAGGCCTTTCCAACCCATGGCGAATTTTTTCCATTGGTCAGACCTTTGTCAATTTTCGCACGTTCTTTTTTGGTGGACTTAAACCGAGTTACCTGGTCAGACCTCGGACCCGAGGCATAAGATGAGACCAAATATGCTTTTGACATTACTATACGAGTTACTAATGTCATCAGTCTCATAAAACTAAGAGTTGTATTCCATGCAATTAACGCTCGTCTGTAACACCCCCAAAATGGGTCGCAGCGGAATAAGGATCCGGGGCATGTTACTTCAAGATCAACAGCACAAGATAAAGCATGAAGAAGGGCAGTCTGTTAGCTCGTATGTTCTGAAAATGAAGGGCTACATAGAATATTTGAACTTTTTCTAATTATAGATGACAACCTCGTCAGCTAACAATTCGGTCTTCAGGGGTTTCTTTGAGAAACAAAAATCTGACTAGACCCAACTTTATTGATTGGTATCGATAACTTAGGATTGTACTATCAATTGAGGATAAGTTAAATTACCTAGAGCAGCCACTTCTTCCTGCTCCTGTAGCTCCGGAGGGTCAACTAATTGCTCCTGAAATCACTACAGCTCATACTGCTTGGATTAAAAGATTAAAAGAGATTGTTGGACTCATGCTCATGACCATGGAACCAGAGATCCAATGAAATCTAGAATACCTTTATGCTTATGAGATGTTACAGGAGTTAAAAACTTTGTTTGCTCAGCAAGCAGAGTAAGAGCTTCTCCAGACTACACGAGATTTTCACTCTTGCAAGCAGGAAGAAAGGCAGTCTATTAGCTCTTATGTTCTGAAAATGAAGGGCTATATAGACAATATAGAGCGTTTGGGGCACCCCGTGTCACTTAGCCTTGAAATAAGTCTCATTTTGATCTCTCTACACAAGGAATTTGACGGTTTATGCAGAATTACAATATGCACAGCATAGGGAAGACAATTAATGAGTTGCATGCTATGCTAAAGCTCTATGAGCAAAATCTGCCCAAAAACAACGCTCCTGCTCTTCATGCTATTCGAGCAGGTAAAGTCCAGAAAGGTAACAAGCACAAAAAACTGCAACCCCAACTGGCTGCTAGGGGATAAAATCAAGGGAAGGGGAAAAATAAGCTCGCTTATGCTCCCAAGCCCAAGATTCCCCCTCCACCCAAGAGGGAAAATCCAGCCAATGACTCAATCTGTTATGAGTGTGGTAAGACATGTCACTGGAAGAGGAACTGTCCTTAGTACTTAGCCGAGTTGCTGAAGAGAAAGAACACAGTTTCAGGAGCCAGTGGTTTAGGTATCTTTACTATAGAACTCAATACTTTCCTTAATAGATCATGGATCTATGACACTAGTTGTGGTACTCATATTTGTAATACAACGCAGGGTCTAAGGGCAAGTAGGAAACTAAAGCCGGGGACTCTTAGCTTGTACGTGGGCAATGGTCAACATGAAGCTGTTGAAGCAATTAGTGTTTTTCATTTATGTCTCCCGAGTGGATTAGAGATTGTTTTGAATAATTGTCATTATGCTCCCTTTATTACTAGAGGAGTAATTTCTGTTTCTCGTTTGTACGAAGATAGTTTTATTAACCGCTTCGTGAATAATACAATTCAAGTTTCTAGGAATAACATGGTTTATTTTAGTGTTATCCCAAGGGATGATATTTTTTAAATTGACTTGTCTAATTCTTATGAAAATGAAAGTTCTATATATACTGTAAGCAAAAAAAGAGCCAAGCTAGACTTGGACTCTGCTCTCTTATGGCATTGTCGTCTTGGACCCATTAGCAAGAAACGCATTGAGAAGTTGCAACATGATGGACTTCTCAATTCAACTGACCTTAGGGCTTTGAAAAATGCGTCCCTTGTATGTCTAGAAAGATGGCAAGGAAACCTTACACACATCAAGTGGAATGGGCCAAATACTTACTTGGACTAATACACACTAATGTATGTGGCCCATTTAAGATCATGTCAAGACAAGGAGCAAGCTACTTCGTCACTTTCACTGACGACTTTGGTCGTTATGGTTATGTTTACTTGTTAAAGCATAAATATGAAGTGTTTGAAACTTTTAAAGTGTTTCAAAAGGAAGTAGAAAATCAACTCGGTAAGACCATAAAATCGCTACATTCTAATCGTGTGGGCAAATATATGAGTCAAGAGTTTTTGGATCATCTGAAGGATCATGGGATTATCGCGCATCGTACTCCTCCTTACACTCCAACACAATGAAGTGTCGAAAAGGAGAAACAGAACCCTACTAGATATGGTTCGATCCATGATGAGTCAAACAACTCTTCCAAAGTCCTTTTGGGATTATGCTCTTAAGATTGCTGCACGCATTCTCAATATGGTTCCAACTAAGAAGGTTGAAATGACACCATACAAAGTATGACATGGGAAGCCCCTAAGCTTTCTTACTTAAAAGTTTGAGGTTGTGAGGCACTTGTTAAGCGAGATACTCTTACCAAGCCTAACAAGTTAGAGCCCATGTCTATTAAGTGTATCTTCATAGGATACCCAAAGGAAACAATGGGATATTCTTTCTACTACCCACCCGAGAACAAAGTCGTTGTTGTTAAGAATGCTGAATTCTTAGAGAATAGTCTTATAAATTAAGAAGCAAGTGGGATTTTAAAAGATCTTGAAATTATTCAAGAAGAAGATACACATCATTCTATAGACACTAGCTTAAATCATGAAGAGGATGATCTAGAAATAGATGAACCTCAAAGTGATATCATTCCTATTCGTAGGTCCACAATGACACGACGTCCCACATATCGTATGTGCTTATAGATCGATGCTGAGGAACATGAGTTAGGGGATCTCGGTGAACCCGCTAACTATAAAGCTGCATTGTTAAACCCTGAGTCTGATAAATGGCTGAATGTTATGAATGTGGAAATGCAATCCATGAAAGACAACAAAGTTTGGGACTTAGTTGAACTTCCTCCTAATAGCAAAACCGTTGGTAGCAAATGGCTCTTCAAAAAGAAGACCAACATAGATGGAGCTGTACACACCCGTAAAGCTCATCTTGTAGCGGAAGGGCTATACTCAAACCCCAGGGATTGATTATGAGGAAACCTTCTCACCCGTTGCAGACATTAGAGCTATTAGGATTCTTATAGCCATAGCCGCGTACTATGACTATGAGATTTGGCAAATGGATGTCAAAACTGCCTTCCTCAATGGATATCTCAATGAAGAGGTTTACATGGAGCAACCTGAAGGTTTTGTCAATCCAAAATATCCAAACCGAGTATGCAAGCTGAAACGTTCCATTTATGGGCTTAAGCAAGCATCTAGGCAATGGACTAGCGTTTTGATGATGAAATTAATGAATTTGGTTTCAGTCAAAATGCTGATGAGCCCTGTGTTACTAAAAAAGTAGTGGGAGTATGTCATTTCTAATCTGTATGTCGATCGACATATTGAATCTTTGGAAAACAGCATTCAATGTTACAAGATGTTAAATCCTACACTTGGAAAGTGTTTGCATGAATGATTTAGGGGAAAGCTGCCTATATTCTAGGATCAAGATCTACGAGATAGCTCAAGGACGTTTGATTGGCTTATGTTCAAAGTCTTATATCGATAAAATCTAGAAGCGATTTCCATGGAGAATTCCAAACGTGGAAGTATCCCCTATGCAAGATAAGCTTAGATTGAGAAAATCACAAGGTGCCTCTACACCTGCTGAGTTGAAGCGCATGCAAAGTGTTCCATATGCCTCGGCTGTGGGTTCTATTATGTATGCGTGAGGATGTACTCCATGATGTTGCGTTCGTAGAACATAACAAGCCGTTCCACAGAATCCAGGTGATCTTCACTGGACTACTGTTAAGAACATTCTGAAGTATTTCAGGAATACTAAGGATATGTTTCTTGTTTCGGCAACAACAGTATCTAATTGAGAGTGTTTAGTTGACTGATAACAACTGTATCTAATTGAGAGTGATTTAGATAACTGTTAAAACAAATGTTTACGAATTGTATAAGACATAGTGTTGTTTGTGTACACACGATGCTAGAGAATAATCAATCCTAGTTAAAGTAGGATTTCATCATTTATGATAAATCTGCTAACTAGATATGCTCAACTAAGAGCATTGTTGCAATACACATTAAAGAATGAGAATACTTTACATTTTAAGAAACTGTAAAGATGACTGTCTGAGATAGGTATGTTGTTGACATTAAATACTCCATAAAAGGTATTGTCACATTTCCATACTATGATTCTTGCAATAGTATGCAAATATACATACGACACTTATCATAGCATTCAAGTTCTTCATAATTTGTGAATTTGAAACAAGTATTCGGAAAGTTTACTCAGATAACTATTTAGCTGTCTTGTAAAGAAAAGTTGAGAATGTTGGATACATTGGACTTCAACTTGCTAATTAGTTTCATGCATATCTGTTTTAGTATTTGGATAATTGGGATGTAAGACAATTTTTTACTTTCTGATGAATGAAGATACGGGGTATTTGTCATTCATACATATAATAATAGTTATCCTATATTTGCATGTTTAATCGATGAATGATTTATCATTCTAAATATGTTCATTGTCGGTTAACTGTATGGGAATATTGTTACATAAGACAAATGTGAGTGTTGGTTATATTCATTGAATATATGGATGGTTCCCGCCAAACTCATATGTTATTCACAAGGGATGCATATTGGACACCCCAACCTTTGAATATTTACTTTTGGATCCTTGGTCATGAGTAAAATATCAAAAAATGGTTAGTTAAGTCATCCTTAGACTTGAGAATACAAACAAGTTCTGGTATGTGTGGATATCACTTTTTAATTCTAAGTCAAACGCTAACCTGAAAATGGTATTTATAAAGGCTATTATTAGAAGTGATGTGAAGCAGCATTCACAACACTTGTATTCAACAAAGAATTTGTTCCTCCACTTGATGTGCAGAATGATACCTTGGCGCCTCTCCAGAATTAATCAGATAATTGTGTGGCCGCACCCAAAGGGTAATGCAAGATGATTCTTGATTACATTTGGTATATCTGAATTAAGTTCTATAACGAGAATCTAAATGGTTAAACTATATGGAATGAGTTCGGATCCATATCTATGGTTAAACGGTATCTGAACAAAGGAATGATTATAGCAAGAGATACATAACCATGCTACTGAGAATGTTTATGAAACTTGATCTCAGACACTTCTAGTTTTAAAAACGAATGTGAGTGTTGCTAGACGTTTCCGTCGTTAGTATATGGGCAGTCCGCTACTCCAACTCCCAAGTGGGAGCTGTTGGATTATGGTAGTTGGATAGCACCTATACGACTAGAAGTGTGTGAGCCTATTGGGGGCACACACGTTAAACGCATAGAGTGCGTTTAATACTTCACGATACGTTTCTAAGTAAACCTTTGGACAACGAACGACTAAGACAAGAACTTGTGGTGTCCTTAATGGTAGCCGGCCATATGGAAGGTTCTAGGAGATGTCTAGGTTCGTTGGACGTTAGTGATAAGGAGGAGAGTGTTTGTGATAAGGCTAGAATGTGTTGTGATAAGGTTTAAACTCAAGAGGTTTATCCATATCACAAATAGGGTATGAAGGCTGTTAGCCTCAATTTATTGAGTCGAACAAGGAAGCTCGGTCATTCTACGATGGAGCTTCGGTCTTTAATTAGTTAACGTTGTAATCGTCCCACAAGAAAAGAAAAAAACGTCACATGTTTAATCTATTCAATAATACATACGACACAATATTATGTTTTCTCCATGTTGACAAAATCAGAATATATAACCATGACATGCATGCTTATACTTATCATACATATGCATGATAATGCATGTATGCTTGCAATATTTAAATTGCATCAACAGACGCTTATGATCCCTTTTCCTTCTTTTGTAACCCTATTTCGGGTTTGAAACAGTTTTGGTTATTAAACAATAACACGCGGTGTTTGGTTGTTTATCGTGAAGTAATGACTAGCATTGTCGCGTGCTTGTTTGACGTGTTGTGTGAGCAACCGTAGATGTGGTAATTTAATCACTCAAGATTTCAAGATCAAGATTATCGTTTAATTGACTTTAGTCAATTAAACCAAAGGATTATTGTTTCTTACTTTATTTGTGTGTTTAATCATTAATATCAAACTAATCTAATCCGCTGCTACTCGTGGTAACTGGTTTACTAGTTATAAAATCCCAACAGTTTTCATATGATTTAAATGTAAAAAGATGTCTTTGACCTCAGAAAAGTTTCAAAACGCAACTCCAAATACTTCCCTTAATTTTTCTCATAGGTATTTCACCACTCAGTAGAAATGAAATTCTAGAAATGTTCTTTACGCATAAAGGAATGTAACATATTACTCACCCATTCACCCGGCCAAAGAGAACGATAGTATTTAGCAAACTTTCGCACATTCTGAAGTATCATCACCCTTTTGCCACACATCTGCAGTTCAAGGAAAGTGTCGTTATGACAGAAAACAATGAGGATATGGTGGACAGACCAAGCTCATATTTCACAAGAAGGCGGACGACCGACTGGATTATTCAATGTATGTTGCACAAAATTAAAAGTTAGGCCAACTAAAGTTAAGAAACTAAGGTAGCACAAAAATTTTAGGGGTTGCGCATACCAAAAAAAGGGCAGTTTTGAAAAACAAATTCACTTCGCGACCTAAAATCGGGTGTTTCCCGTGCCACACCCGGCACCTACTGTTCCGTCCCATAAGAAGGTAAAGTTGTAACTTCGTAATACTGATTAATCCCATATATTTTTTGTAGTTACAAATTTCATAAGCTGTTAAATACACTTGAGGCTACTTTAGACACATTCTGTAACATCGCTCTGATAATGAGACTAAGAGTCACGTTATGGTGTCATATCAGAACATATAAACGCAAGCAAAAGACTTTATTAAATAAAAATACTAAGTCATGAAACAAAATGACTTACAAAAGTATTAAATTTCTAACGAAGTCTAAAAGAAAAGAGAAACTTCAAATGAAATAGGTCTTAAACATAAATTAAAACAAAGGGAAAACTATCAAAGGTCGGTCTTCTAAAAGCTCCTACTCTCAACACGCATATCCCAACTTCCCGCTTAGTACCTACCGCAAGAAAAGAAAATGCGGCTGAGCTAACGCTCAGTGAACATATATAATAATAATAATAATGGAAATAAAACGAAGGTTTGAACGAAACGGATCTCGAGAATCTGCTAAACAAATGTCATACGAAATAATAAGCGATGATCAAGAATTAAGGATAACAAAGGAGTGCCCACGAGCTCGAAACAAAAGTCTAAAGCATGCCACACGCTTAGACTACATAATCCAACATACATCGTATCATATCATATCATATAAAATTGTACATGGGAGCTGCAGACTCCAGATGTACCCTACAAAATGTGAAATGGAGTGTATTGCACACACATAACCATTCACCTAAACTGAACGGAACAAAGTACCTAGGATGCATCCATATACTACCTGCAAAACAAAGTCATATCCATATACACAAGTACAATGACGAGTGTACATAAATGTAAGATGATAATAATCAAAGGCCATCATTCAAAAGGGAACCCCGTGGACTAATCACACCATCACAGATAGTGTCAAGTCATTGGTGCATCAATGACATGTTCATGGTACCTCCATGACTAGCTCAAATAGCTTAGGCAAAGATTTAAGCAAACCGAACAAGTTTCAAATAATCCAAATATGAAAACGAATCTAGTAGCATATTCCAAACAAGAACCAACAGATTCATACAAACGAATATCGAATCAAACGGATTGTCAACATCAAAAGAGTCATGATTACGGATAGCAACTTAAAGAAATATCAAATGAATATCAAATAGATCAAGTAGCCAAACAAAAGAGAATGAAGTGTCCTTACTAAAAGGACAGAATATTTGTACCTTAACGAATAAGCGAAGGAGAAACAGACACAAAGACAATAGAGCATGACCTCTTCACTGAATCTACAAGAACCCATGATTACATGTCATTATCTATCTTATTTTATAAGTTTTATCACTTGATCTTACCATAAATAAAGTTTACTTGACCAAATTAAGGTTTCCAAAAATTTTAGATTTTGACTACTTATTAAAGGTAAGTTCCCATGCATAAATGACCCATAAAAACATCTTTTAAAATTACACGAAAAATTACATTGGTTCCTACATATGTCTAATACACCCATGATCATTGGTTTTATTTATTTCAATGTTTCAATATCCCTTTGACCGTTGTTATCCAAAACTGACCCGAATTTTGACCTGGCAGAACCTTTGAAAAGTTGACGCTTAAAAAACCCAACTTAGACAACTCAAAAAAATCTAAAAAACATCACGGATGTAGCACATATCATGAAGATTTACCAAATAAAATTTTAGAAGCTAACTCCTTACGGTTTTCGAATTAAAAATAAAACACTACAACTGAATTTTTCGGATAGAAATTCCAAATTCGACACTAAATCTTATAAAATCTAAAAATCGACTTTCCCGACCTCCAATTAACATGAGGCTGGATTTTCCAGAAACTAGACTCTTTGAATTTAAATTTAGGCTCAAGAATCATGTTAAAACCAATTTTTATCATAAAGTTGCACCCCGTTGAACATGACTCAAATTCTACCCAGCCAACAACCCAAATTAAAACCCTAACTCCTACCAATTAAGACTAACCCTAGGGTTCTAATCTTGTAGTTTTTATTAATAACAACATTAATGACAATCTAGGGTTTCAAAACATCTAATTAAGTCATATTTATCAGATTACATAATTTACCAATTAACAAATTCATAACTACATGATTTCTTCTTTTTACACTTTATGATTTTATGTATAAAACTTATGTGTAATCATGGAAACACCAAGAATGAATTTAAAAGAGACATGGATTACTTACGGAATCAAGATGGAGACAAGAACAAGAAACAAACACCAAGGAATCAAAGATCAAGACCACACTAAGAACACCAAAACTTCAAGGATTACCCAAAAATGCCTAAACCTTCTTCTTGCTTGAAGCTTTTATGAAGGAATACACAAATTAAGGAGAGAAATTTTTTATAGAATGATGGAGAATGATGGGAGAGGGGGGAGGTTATAAAAGGTAGAGAGGAGGGGGACAAAATCATTTTATTGTTTTAGGAGATTACTAATGCTTAAATCTTTTTACACTTCATTCCTAAAATAAGTTTAGCTTTAAAAATAAAAAAATTTCTTGTAAAATCACCCTAAAGGCCGGTCTAAATGAAGGAGGAGGGGAGGCAAAATATTTTTTTCCCCATTTTGAAGATTACACAAAATACTTGCTAAAACCTTTTACTCTTATTTCTTAAAATAGGTTTATAAAAAAAGAAAGTAAATAAACAAAATAACAAAATCAAAAACATAATTCCTAGGGGGGCCGGATTTGTATAAACAAATTAGGAAGTTTATATTTTTTTTAAACTAAATATCTTATGTTATAACTTAATAATACACAATTGATTATAACCTAAGGTTTTAAATTCCAAATATTTATTATTAAACTTTAGGCTATATTTCAAATTAACAAAATGAAATAAAATTCAAATTTTTAGGTTTTACACTTCAAGAAATTTAATGGAGGATATGTTACCTTTGTGGGAGGAGCCAAAGGAGGGAAAATTACTCGTAAAGGAACTCTTAAAACTAGTAAGCTTTATTTTGATGATGTGTACTTTGTCAAAGAGTTACAGTTTAACCTTTTTAGTGTTTCATAGATGTGTGACAAAAAGTACAGTGTTCTTTTTACTGACACTGGATGTTTTGTTCTGTCTCCTGACTTTAAGTTAGCTGATGAAAGTCAGGTCTTACTTAAAGTTCCTAGAAAGAACAATATGTACAGTGTTAATATGAAGAATATTATCCCTAAAGAGAGTGTAACTTGTCTTGTTGCAAAGGCCACTGTAACACCCCCAAATTGGGTAGCAGCGGAATAAGGGTCCGGGGTGTGTTACTTTAATGATCAATAACACAAGATATATATAGAACGACCAAAAAGTCATTTAAAACCGATACATTGGATTTGACAAAGTATTTGTTACATAAGCCCGAAGCTTCACTTGTTCACTTGTTCAAAATACAAAGATTTCTAGCCCATAACAGATATACAAAATGTAATGCGACAAAATCTTTAATGCATGATATCCAAATCAAAACCACCAATGTATCCCTTGCACCTCGTGCTTATTGACCTCCTGAAAAACATTGCTTTAAAATGTCAACAATAATGTTGGTGAATTTATAGGTTTGATAAATCGTATAATGTAGGACCACAAGATTTCTCAAGTGTATGATAATGCAACAGATGCAGACATCATATATATGTAATTACGTTGCCCTAAGCTCATGACACTGAAGCTCGACATGAATGAATACAATCTAAATTACCTACATTGCCCATGTTGATGTTCTAACCCGCAAAATCCTATGTTCGACATGGTATACATTCATTTGTCCAATGATAGCTAATCACCCGAATGGGGATGTCAATCCCAATAGATCTATTCATAACATTTGCGCTTACAATTGGGCTTAACTAGGGTTATCGCTACTTAGGCAATACATAATCATAAGGTAAAAGTATCTACTTGTGTCCAATTGTAAAACAATGAATGTTTCTCACCCCAAAAACTTGTAAAACAAAATCATGTAAAACGTGGGGCTATGAACTCACCTTGAGTTAATGAAAATCCAAATACAATAGAAAATGCGTCACGGAAATGACGGAATGCAACCTAATCCAATATAGTTCGTATAAGTACTAAGCACTTTGATTAACTACTATCATATACAATTCTATATAGCTACATCACCATCTAATTGCGTTTGTGAAATCGTATTTAAAAAGTTAAAACGTTTATAAATAGTTCATTAGTAAAAACGACGTAACTTTGTCATTTTAAGCCTGTTTCTTACGTTTCTTATGTCCATGCTTTCGTATTAAGACGAGTAATCAAAATTTTACATTTTCATATTTTTAACCTACTGGTGAACAGTACTTTTTACTGCTCATGATAGTTTATAAAGTTATTTTTATATATTTAGTGTCGTAAAACCCGTAAATATCGTATTTTATTCGTTATAGCTCCATTTTTAGTGATTCTTTCAAGCACGTCTTTGTTACTAAAAGTTCTATCATATTAATGATGTTTTCAAAATGTCATTTAATGATGTGAACAATAACATTTATAAAAATAGTTTTATAAAAGTATTTTTTTTATACATTTAAGTATATAAACTCGCGTAATTCATAACTCCTTCGTTATTGATCCTAAAATTATGATTCGAAATGTTTTAGAATCCTAATATCATGTACTATCTGTGGAAAATATCAAAGTTTATATATCAGAGGTATTTCATAACTTGTTTTTATAAAATTTCTTTTATAACACGTTTAATTAACGTATAACTCGTAAACTACGTATCTTCTTCGTTATTAATCCGTTTTTCGAGTTTCTTACCTTTTTGGAATCGTCATGAAACGTACTATCTTTATAAAACATAATATGTCTGTTACAAAACACGAACCAAAACAGCTCCTTTGTAATCAATATGTATACTTATTTATATAACTTGTTTTATGTACTTATCAACTTAGTAAATTACCACAAGTCTTCCAATCCTCTTTATATACTATGTATTACATATAATAGTGTCTATAGTCCATATTTTTGTCCATGAGTCCAAGTTAACAAGTCCTTAACATAGCTTTTAAATCACAACTTTCCTTAAGTAAACTTTTAATAGTTTGTACATATACATTTTATACTTAATGGTGATTTTGCTATATAAAACTAATATACACATAAAATCATAATTATGAAAAGATGAGGGCTTTTAGATAACCTTAAAGTGATATAATATGATGACCAACAAAATCTAAACCCTTGTTTAGATTATAAGCCCTAGCTTTCATAACCAAGAAACCCTAATTAACCAAGTGAAATCCTAGCTTTCTTTTCTTGCTTCAATCCTTGTAAAGGCTTAACCAAGCCTTTTAAACACCTTGAGGTATCTTAGATATGATATATGAATGCTTGGATAAGTGGTAAAATAATTTGTATGGATTGTTTGAGGGGGAGGGTTGTTTGCTGTGGCCAAATAAGAGAAAAAAAGAGAGATGGTTTGATTTTTATCAAGTGTTGAGACTTGTGTATGTTAATACTTGTATGCATGTAATACATATAAAAGGGTAGTCAAAGATGGAGATAAAAGACCAAGAC
>BQNB010136274.1:0-18024 GCA_026074375.1 Tanacetum coccineum
CTGCTCATTTTAATGTGTTTAAATTCGAAATCTATATATACGTTAACATGCATAGAACACGATTTGATGATTACCTTTGCAAGAAAAACGCTTGAAATCAAAGATTAGGAAAAAATCTTGGCGGCGAGTTGCGTATGAAATTGTGTATGTTTTTTTTTGTTTGACTAGATTTTAAAAGTTTGACCAAGGGCAACCCGCCGCCTCCTTTTATACTATAACTTTTGAAATTGGCAGATTTAGTCCCTGTGGTTTCTATCTTCTTTTATTTTCATGTTTAAGCATTCCTAAGGTTGTCCAAAGTTTGAGTCTTGGCAAATTTAAACCCTATTGATTAAAAACTAGGAGACATGAAGCAATTTGCATTAGAGTCCCTAAGCATTATACCCATAGACATTTTTGGCCCTTCGAGTTAAAATTAATTAACTCCCCTTCAAACACTAACCTATTAGAATACAAAAGCATTATCTTAACAAATTTTAACTTAGGTGGTTCATTTACTGACCAAATTTTCAACACTCCTAAACAGCCATGGAAGATCCTCCCAATCACTTCTAATAGACACCAGTGTGATGAGGTAAATTTTCAATTTCTCAAATTTACTCTCCCCCTCAAACAACGACCCGTTTTTTATTGAAAGAGCCGCAGTCGTTGATTGAGATGTAAAATTTACGCGCACATCCATAATGTATGGATTTTAAGTAATCCATGCCCCGACATCGACACGGGTTGCAATCTGAAGTAATTGCAAACCATTTAGTAATTCCAAATGACTTAAAATATTTACTAAGCCCCCCTTTTTTTCTCGATTGCTGTGATGAAGTCTTTGCTCCTCCTCTTGTCATCCTCTGACCATTTCCTAGTCTCCATGCCCTTATTGTTTGTTTTATATAACATATGTACCAAGGATACATGAAGGCACTTCGTCTACTCATCTTCTCCTTTTTGAAGGCGTCTGAGAGTTTCAGGGGTCAAACTCTTCATTCCCAGGCGTGGAAGAAGAAATTCAAACCGTTCTCTTGGTAAAGCTTTTATGAGAATGTCCGCAAGTTGATAGTTCGTTTCCACGAAGTAGAGTTCAACCACTCTATTTTCCACTTGCTCTTGGATGAAATGGTGACGTATGTCGATGTGTTTTGATCGAGAGTGCTAGACATTGTTACAGCAAAGAGCAATTGCACTCTTGTTATCACAGTACAGAGGAATTTTATTGAAGTCAAATCCGTAGTCTTTGAGCTGTGATCGCATCCAAAGGATTTGAGCACAACATCCAGACATGGCAATGTATTCAGCCTCTGTTGTTGATATTGCAGTGCTTCTTTGCTTCTTTGATGACCAGCTAACCAATCTATCTCCAAGAAACTGAGCACTTCCCGACGTACTTCTTCTTGAATCTTGACATCCCGCATGATCCGCATCTGCATAAGCTGTTAGTGACATGGCGTTGTCTTTCGGATACCAAAGACCCATGTTAATGGTTCCTTTCAAGTACCGAAAGACACGTTTGATA
This sequence comes from Tanacetum coccineum, assembly GCA_026074375.1. Taxonomy (NCBI): domain Eukaryota; kingdom Viridiplantae; phylum Streptophyta; class Magnoliopsida; order Asterales; family Asteraceae; genus Tanacetum; species Tanacetum coccineum. Next base: position 1,508 of record BQNB010136274.1, read on the forward strand.
GCTTCAAAGTGCTTTTTGGTAGGCTTAGCCTGATATCTAGCACACATGCATACAGCGAATACAAGGTCTGGTCTACTGGCTGTAAGGTACATTAGGGAGCCAACCATTCCTCTAAATCGAGTTTGGTCAACTGGAATCCCCATGAGATCCTCGTCCAGTTTCAATCGATCCACCATTGGTGTATCGACAGGGTCAGAGAGATCCATTCCATATTTCTTTAAGGTTTCGAGAGCATATTTTGCTTGGTTAATAAAGATGCCTCTGGGACTTTGAGAAACTTGTAGTCCTAAGAAAAACGACATTTGTCCCATCATTGACATCTGAAATTTGGAGCTCATTTCTTTGGAAAATATGTGACACGCATTATGATCTGTTGAGGCAAAAATGATGTCATCTACGTATATTTAAACAAGTAGAATATGTTTGCCTAATTTGCGTGAGAATAACGTTTGATCCACGACACCCTTAAAGAAATTGTTGGCCAAAAGGAACTTTGATAGTGTGTCATACCACGCCCTTGGTTCCTGCTTTAGCCCATAAAGAGCCTTCTTCAGACGATAAACGTGAGTAGGATTATCCTGGTCTTCAAATCCTTCAGGCTGACTGACAAAGACTTCTTCTTAAAGATCACCATTCAGAAAAGCAGTTTTGACATCCATCTGGTAGATGATCATATTCTTGGTTGCGGCATTGGCAATGAATATTCTGATGGCCTCTATCTGTGCAACTGTAGCAAACCATTCTTTAAAATCAATACCTTCCTCCTGACGATATCCCTTTGTAACTAACCGAGCTTTGTTTTTCAGTACATCACCATATTCATCAAGCTTCACTTTATAGATCCACTTGAGAGCGATAACCATAACATAGATTGGGCGAGGTACTAATTCCCATACTTCAAGTTGATCAAATTCGTGAATTTAATCTTGCATGGCTTGAAACCAACAGTCTTCTATCACGGCCATTTTGAAGTTCTTGGGTTCGACTTTGGACAGTTCAGTATGGAAACATCACCACAAAGCATCGGATGCTAACTATTTTCTGGTAGATACAAGACGAGAGGGATTGCCAATGATGTTATAAAGAGGGTGAACTTTGGTCCATCTTATGTGATGATCTGGTGGTTGAGTAACTTGGTTGGGTTCCACTGAATTAACATTCCCAGATGATGACTGTGCCGAACCAGGTTCTCCAATAACAGGGTTAAATGAAGGATGTAGAGCATCGTGAGTAATTAGGGAGTCTTCGAGAGTGGGTTCTTCTGCAATACCTTAATGTCGGACTGGATGATGCATATATGATGTTGACGATGAAGCACTTGTAGACGGTGCATCTTGAGCAATTGTTGTAGACAAAGATGTACCAGGTGGAACAACTTGAGTGTTAACTGCAGTAGCAGACGGTCCTAAACTTTATATGTTGGAATAACATCTCCAACTCTTTATATGTTGGAGCGAGCCCTGATTTGAGTTGTCCAGGGGTCATAATGATAGGCTCGGGTCCTGAACTCATGCGTACAGGAGCCATTGTCTGATGCATCTCATCGAATGTGACGTGAATTGTTTCCATTAATCGACGAGTTCTCTTGTTGTAGTATTCTATTAGGTTTTATAAAAATTTTTTTATAAATAAAAAATAAAAAAGTGGTGAGGTAATGTATGAGTAAAACCCTTCCTGTTAAAGGAGCATACCCAACAAAAATCCAATGTCCAGCTTTGAGGCTTGAAATTTTCCTAGATCTCGCTAATCATTTGTATGATAGCAACAAAAAAAATGAGAAGATAAACATGTGTAGGATTATCCGGGTCCTCAAATCCTTCAGGTTGACTGACAAAGACTTCTTCTTGAAGATCACCATTCAGAAAAGTAGTTTTGACATCCATCTGGTAGATGATCATATTTTTTGTTGCTGCATTGGCAATGAATATCCTGATGGCCTCTATCCGTGCAATGGGTGCAAACGATTCTTCAAAATCAATACCCTCATCTTGACGATATTCCTTTGCTACTAAACGAGCTTTGTTTTTCAGAACATCACCATACTTATCAAGCTTCCCCTTGTAGATCCACTTGAGAGCGATAACCATTACATAGACTAGGCGAGGTACTAATTCCCATACTTCAAGTCGATCAAACTCGTGAATTTCATCTTGCATGGCTTGAAACCAGCAGTCTTCTATCACGGCCATTTTGAAATTCTTTGGTTCGAGTTTTGACAGTTCAGTATGGAAACAGCACCATAGAGCATCGGAAGCTAACTGTTTTCTGGTGGATACCGGACGAGAAGGATTACCAACTATATTATCAAGAGGGTGATCTTTGGACCATTTTTTGAGATGAGCTGGTGGTTGATTAACTTGGTGTTTTCAGATTTTGGTTTGTGGGAGTACTTCTTACTTTTTCCAAGTTGACAGGCTGAGCAAAGATGATCTTTTTCAAACTTCAATCTTGGTAAACCTCTAACCAGATCTTTTCGAGTAAGATCATTGATTGTGCCAAAGTTTAAATGGTTTAAACGACGATGCTACAGCCATGATTTGGTCTTGGAAACTTTGGATAACAAGCATACTGGAGAAGACTTCATCATATCATCAAGCGATATCGTGTATAAATTGGTGCTACGACTACCTTTAAGTAAGTCTACACCATTCATATCACGAACAAAGCAAGAATGCTTTCTGAAAGCAATTTCAAGATCAGAATCACAAAATTGCCCTACAGAGAACAGATTGTGTCCAAGACCTTCCACATAGTATACTCTGGAGATCACACCGTCACCAATAACAGAATCTTCATAATCCATGATAGCTCTAAATGATCATTCTCGAATCTGACTGTCTCGATGAACTTTTCCATAAAGTTCTTGAGCTTTGAACGATTCCCCGTCATATGTTTTGAACAGCCTGAGTCCAGATACCAAAGGACGACCTGTACGACCTGCATTTGAAAACAGTCGAGTGTGGAGAGTTTGGAATTTCGGTTCCCCAATTTTTGTTGGGGTCCTGTTGGTTAGCAGATATAATAGAACATTTCACAGAAAGCTTAGTTAAAGGGCACAGTTCGCCTAAGGCAAATTTCTTTCCTGTGGGTCTCTACTGATAACTACAATTAAGTTTTCCTAAGGTGAATTTCTTTCTTGTGGGTCTTCATTGATAACCAATATCAGCAAATAGTTTGCCCGTTGCTTTCCAAACCCGCTTGGTCTTGTTCAAACTATTATCAGACAGTTTGCCTTTTGGTTTCCAAATCTGCTTCCCTTTATTCAAGACAATTTTAACAGTGGGGGTTGCATTCACAGAACTCAAAATATTAACAACACACATTTCATGATTTGCAGAGTTTAAACATTTGTTACACGTTTTGCACACAGATTCAGAATTCGAATTAATTACAACACGCTTAGAGCTAATGCTAGAATCAACCCGATTCACTTTTGTCCATACTGACTTATTTGTCCTAGGGTGGTCTTCTACTTTCTTCTTATTCTCACTCTTAGCAGGCAGGATCCTATTTTTCTTTGTATTGCTTCTAGGCTTTGATCCGCTTGCTTCAGTGGAAGTGTTTACTCCTGTAGAATGAATCACATGGACATTAGTCTGTTGAACTTTCTGGTGCACTTCGTGTTTCTGTGTGTTGCTAGATGAAGTTCCTGGTTTATCACTAAAAGTAACTTGCTTTTTCCTAGTTACAGGGGTAGAGGGAGCCTTGTTATCTCTTTCATTGAAACTTTTTGGGCAAGTGCCAATCACATATTCTAACAATTCCTGAGATAGCTTAGTGTATTGACAAGCATAGTTAAGTGCATTATCCAGTGGTTTAACTACTCTAGCTTCCTCTACAATCTCCCTAACAGTTTCTACACTCTCCTTAAGATGTTTGACATAGTTTAAATGAGCACTCCTATTGTTCTTAAGGGGATGAGGGATGGGTTTAACGTCAATGGCATACATGCCAGGAGCAAGAACTTTTGGTTTGACATAGTCACTAGTGACACAAGGCTCTTTACTTCGCAATTGAGCTTTTAGACTCTCAATTTAACATAATCTCCATAACCCATGATAGCTCCAAAGTGATCATTCCTGAATCATACTGACCCGTGACTTTTCCACGAGTATCTTAAGCTTTGAACGATTCCCCATCATATGTTTTAAACAGCCTGAGTCCAGATACCAAAGGATGACCTGTACGACCTACATTTGAAAACAGTCGAGTGTGTAGACTTTGGAATGTCGGTTCCCTAATTTTTGTTGGGGCCCTGTTGGTTAGCAGATATAATAGTACATTTCACAAGGGGCTTAGTTGTAGGGCACAATTCTCCTAAGGTAAATTTCTTTCCTGTGGGTTCCTCCATAGAAAACCACAATTAAGTTTATCCTAAGGAGAATATATATTCTTTCTGTAGGTCTCCAAGATAACCAACAATAGAAATAGTTTGCCATTTGCTTTCCAAACACCGTTGTCTTGTTCAAAACTGTTATCGCAGACAGTTTGCCTTTTGGTATTCCAAAATCTGTTTTCCTTTATTCAGAGACAATTTTATCAATGGAAGGTTGCTTCATAGAATTCAAAATATTAACAAACACAACATTTCAAAGAATTGCAATAATTTAAACATTTGTTACACGTTTTGCACACAGATTCAGAATTCGAATTAATTACAACACGCTTAGAGCTAATGCTAGAATCAACTCGATTCACTTTTGTCCAAACAGACTTATTTGTCATAGGGTGGTCTTTTACAGTCTTCTGATTCACACTCTTAGCTGGCAGGTTCCTATTGTTCTTTGTATTGCATCTAGGCTTTGATCCGCTAGCTTCAGTGGAACTGTTTACTCCTGTAGAAGGAATCACAGGGATATTAGAATGTTGAACTTTCTGGTGTTCTTCGTGTTTCTGTGTGTTACTAGATGAAGTTCCTGGTTTATCATTAAAAGTAACTTGCTTTTTCCTAGTTACAGGGGTAGAGGGAGCCTTGTTATCTCTTTCATTGAAACTTTTTGGGTAAGTGCCAATCACATATTCTAACAATTCCTAAGATAGCTTAATGTATTGACAAGCATAGTTAAGTGCATTATCCAGTGGTTTAACTACTCTATCTTCCTTTACAATCTCCCTAACTGTTTCTATGCTCTCCTTAAGATGGTTGATATAGTTTAAATAAGCACTCCTATTGTTCTTAAGGGGAGGAGGGATGAGTTTAACATCAATGGCATACATGTCAGGCGCAAGAACTTTTGGTTTGACAGAGTCACTAGTGACACAAGACACTTTGCTTTTCAACTGAGACTTTAGACTCTCAATTTCATTAAACATGGTAGATGTCTTTTCTCTAGTGTGAGCACGAGTAATCTTAATGGAGTCATATAATTCCTTGTAATGTTGTTTGACCTTTTCTAGTTCTACTCTAACACATTCATTTTGTTCATAAAGCAATGACATCTTTATCAATTTATAAAGATTTCACAAAACTTCTGTCATTCCATTTTAAAGACCTTAGCTTTCAAGTTTCTAATTGCAGTTGTCATTTTCTTGAAACTGTGTTTCGTTTTCTAGAATTATAATTCTATAAAAAAATGAGTCAGAATTCAAGAACATCCTGAGAATATTAGTGATTTGTTATTTCAATATGTTTTCTTGAAGGTGTTGATAATTAAAATTGCAAATATATCCAGGTATTCCACCTTCAAGTTTGTTAAAAACCTCTATCCTTTCATCATTAAACATCCTTTTGATTCTTATTTTAATTAATAATTTAGATAATCTCAGACTTCAAGATTCTAGACAACGTGATTATTTCAACACATAAACATCAATTGATATCGACAAACAATTAGCATTATATTCTCATTTCAATGAGAAGGTTTTTTCCCCTTTTCAATTTCAGCCACATTGCATGTCCACAGTATTCTGGTCCACCTCTCTGACATTTATCAAAAATTAATTCCATTCTTTAACTTCTTAAAGAGAGAGCCTTTTGAACTCCTTCAAAGTGGTTGTTTATAAGAGTTTGAAAAATGGTAATGACTTCAGTGAGTAACATCTTTTTTTGTTTGTTCAAAACCTCTTTCCCCTTCTGGTGAACCTGTTTTGTGTGATTCTCTTTTATACATGTTTTGGTCAAATTCCCGTAACACGTTTTGTGGGTGTATAAAGGGGATTAAGAATTTCAACTTGACTTATTGTTAGGAGAACCCTGGGGACATAAAGCTCTGACAGGTTTATTGGGTGGATACACAGTCAGGTGGTTGAAAGCGGTTAAGAACTGAGGCTTAAACCTTTTTCCTGTCATTTCATATCTTTGGCCTAAAATATCTGATTCGTGGAGGGAAATCTTCTGAGGTACGAAGATTGCAAGATAGTTCTCTTTTGAGTAACATGGGTGTAAACCTTAACTTTTATTTTGAATACACAGAAGGTCTTTTCATTTTCTCATACAGTTGTTCTTTTCTAAGTTAACTCGGCTATCTTAAGAGTTTCCTATGAGTCATGCACAACAGCATGTTTATGAAATTGTCAAGAATATTTGTAGTTACCATTATAGAGGACAAACTAAACTTGCTTTGCACGGGTGAGACATAAGGGATTTTTGTAGCCTATTGCCACCTTTTTCTTTTCATCATAGAACGGGTTTGGTCTACATAGCATGTGCACTGTTTGTATAGACTGATCTTGTTTATATAATCTAGCTTCGACCTTGTCTTTTAGCTTTTTCATATCTAAAAACTCCTCAAGGTATTTATCTTCTGTTTGTTTAAAATCCTTTTTCAAAATGGTCACTTCTTCCGTCTTTGACTTATATTGGTCAAGGATAGAACAAAGTTGCATTTGTACAGTATGAAGTTCCGATTTTAATGAAGTTTCCTTTCTATTTCGGCCAGAGATAATTATTCTCATTTCTCCATCAATCTTTTGTTCTCTTTCAGTTAATTCAAACTTTGCCCGTTTTTCATACTCCCCGGCCAGTTCCTTATATCTTGCAAGTTCAAAATTCAATAAGTCTTTAACTACTATATCCTGTTTATTTACTATCCTACTTTGTACACCCTCTTCACGCATTTCATTGATAATAGATCTCAATGAATCATTTTGTACAGAAGATACATTACTTTGTACAACATGTTCTGCACTGTCTTCCACATACTGATCATACGAAATAATATTACTATCACTCGTATAATTAGCTTCAGAGTCAACAACGTAGTCTTGTTGTATATTGTTTTGCATCTCGTGCACATCATGATACTCATGCATACTATCATGATAAGTATCATGATCTTGTACCTCAAATGGAATGTCCCGGTCATAAGATGTCCCAACTTCATTGTAGATTGGATCTTCAGATGTAAGACTTACCATGAACATGGTGTGTGTAGTATGAGCCTCATCAACATCAGAGTCAAAGGCATCAAGTTGATCAGCTTCAAAGACATGATCCACGTTGAGTGCCAAATCGCCTCTAGTGGGGATCACCACATCATCATCAAAGTTGGTGACCTGTTCTCCTGCAAGAAACAACAATTGTTCTTCATCCAGAACTGCACCATTCTCCTGGGCTTGCATTAGCAGCATCTTGTCCTTGAAGTAGTTTGAATCTTAAGGTCGCTTTGGCCAAGGACATTCTCGTGCTATGTGTCCAAGTCCATTACAGTTGTAACACTTAATGGGTTTAGCTTGACCAGGATTCACAATGCCAACTCTGTTCTGACCTCCTACATTCCCAGCTCCTAAATTTCCTCTTGCATTGTTCCTCTGAAATAGTCATCCCTGATTATTCGCAATGTATCTACCACGAACATCTTGAACAACAACTCTACCGTCTTGAACTGTAGCTTTGTTCCTTTCATTGGAAGAGGTTCTGAGTTGATTGTTTGTTTGAGGAAAATTTGATTTGTACGATTGAGTGAGGAGGGAAAGTGAGTTGATTAAACTTTCAATCAAGTTTTCAGTTGAAGAACTTCCTGAGTCCAGTTGAAAATTATCAACAGGAGATGGTTGATTTGTGGATTGAGACATGGATGACTGTGTTGGATACTGCTGAATCGACGCATTAGACACTAGAGCCAACGGATCATTAGTTGGTTGATGGAACCTTTCCATCATCATTCTGTTCTCATTGGCATGCACCTTATGTTGCTTCAAATAAGCATACAACTGATCATAGTTAGACTCTTTCAAACCTCTGTTAAGTTTGACTTCTGTAATGAATCTACTCCATTCAGGTAACATGTTGTTCACAAACTTAGAGTTAAGCTGCATTCTGGGCATGGTCATCTTAATGTTTCTCATGTCGTTAATGAGCTTTGTAAACCTGACATAGTATACATGAATGGTTTCTCCTTTGATTTGGCAGAAGTGTTCAAATTCATCGTATAATTGAGATTCTCGGTCATCCTTTGTTAACTCAGAGCCTTCCAGAATCATCTTCACATTGTCCCAAATGTCTTTGGCGTCAGTAAAGTGGTTGATGAGTGTGTAGATGTCTTTTGGTATACCTTGAAGTAAGATATTCGTAGCACGAATGTCAGCTTTATACCTTTCCTTTTCTTCTGCTGTAAGATCTGTAAAGACTCTAACACGTTCTGGGCCTAGATGAAGTGCACCCTCAGTTCCTTCAGCAAGAGTTTCTACGACCGTTCCCATTTGAAATGGACCTTCAGTAATAGACTTCATTATGTTCTCTCCATTATCTTTTCCCAAACAATATAGACGAATCATTTGCTACCAATATTCAAAGTCTGTTCTATCAAGCATTAGTGGGCGTGTATCTGAACTGGCATACTGGATATTTTTCGACATATTAGACATCTTGATTTATCGATTACGGGATTTTACAAGTCTAAGATTTAAATCGATAACAGATTTAACGGGATTTTACAAAATCACTAGAAAACCGTAAGTGAATGATCGTTTGATGTTAATGTTCGTTTGTTGTTTGAATAATGTCTTTTAAGTCCTTGATTATGGTTTATGTTGATGTTTTATTATGTTTGATTAAGTGTCGTGTAATGTTCAAATTCTGAAGGTTACTTATATGAATTTCTAATTAAAATGATAAGCAAACCGCCTCCTAATAATGACCAAACCGCCACTGAGAAAATTGCAATTTTGAGCAACCCGCCGTATAGTTTTCAAACCGCCATAGCTTATGTTCGTATTTTTCTAATAAAATATTCAAACCGCCTTCAACCTGTATAACTCGCTGCCTATAATCTTAGCAACTCGCCGTAGAAAGCAACCCTCCGTGTCAGACAGTTGGTCACCTACTATATAAATTATTCCTTTTTAATCAACTCGCCATGAAGAATATCTGCCAACTCTCCACGAAGAACAACGAGTTTTATCACAAAAAACACCTATAAATCACCCTTTTGAATGATTTCTCTTGATTTCTTTTGCACAACTCAGTACTACAAGGCTATAGTAACTAGTAACACCCAAAATTTAACATAACAAACATCAAAATCTAGAGAATTAAGAAAAACGAGTTGCAAACCTTAAAAAGCACTCTTTTTGATCTAAATCAAGAAAGAAATCGCACATACACACGATCTAATCATCCCATTAGCTCTGATACCAATTGTGGTATATCATATATCATAACACGGGGTCGATTCTTGGACTTGGCTAGTTTCTAGAGAGAGAAACACATGAGAGGTTTTCTAAAGAGAGAAACAAGTGTGTTTAAATGGAAAATGAATAATGACTAGCTACCTCCTCCAAAGTTGGAAGAGGTATATATATAGTTCTTACAATATATCAGGTATTAGTACCCGGTTAATTACCGAAGGTCATACGCTAAACTATTAACTATGAGCTATTAATAAACAGTTAAATACACTGGGTGACCGAGTCTTTTTCTAACATCTAACAGCCTTGGAGAGCTATATTGTCGATGATCAACCAATGTCTCACAGGCAAGACTTCTGGGTTTGATAGGCCCAGATATCCAGTTCTTCAGATGCTTTGGGGTATTATTACCCGTACAAATGTTGATTATGCTGAACTCATGTAGGAAGAATTTGTACAAGCTATCCAGACTTTTCTCGCTGATAAGGTCAATCTGGGCATTGCTACTAAGAAGGACAAGAACATTAAACCTTATGTTATTCTTTATTGTCGATTTACAAAGCTAATCATTTGCTATTTGGGGAGAAAACACAACATTAAACAAAGGTCTAGGTCTCTGTTTAACATTGCAGAAGATGATCTTAGTCTTGGAAATCTCAAGTTCGTCCCCAAAGGCGAAAAAGAAGTCTTTGGAATGCAAATTCCTAAGGAGCTGACCACGAACAATATTAGGAATGCACCTTACTACAATGCTTACTTGGAAATGGTTGCAAAGCATGATCATAAAATTACAGCTGAAGAGGGAGGAAAGAAGAAGTCAACATCTAAAGCCTATCAGTCTAAGAAGCCTACAACTGCTAAGCAACCCAAGCCAGTGTCTTCTAAGCAATCTAAACCTACACCTGGTAAACAACTAAAGCCTGTGAAAGAGAAATCAACCAAGCCTTCTCCTGTAAAAAAAGATGGCAAAGGTAAAGTGAGGAAAGTGTGAAAGGGTAAGAGTTCTCTCCAGTTTGTTAACAAGCCTGATGAAGAACCTCAACCAGTTGCTGAACCTCAAATAAAAGATGATGAGTACAATCTACAACGAGGTATTCAGATGAGTTTGGAATCATTTCAAGCACCTGTTAGCGGATTGGATATTCATGAACCTGTAGCAGAGACCATCCGTCAACTCCCTGTGGTTGAAGGCAAGGGAAAAGGCATTGCAACTAAAGAGCAAGCAACACTATTACTGCTAGATCTGCACACTCCTAAGAAGAAAAGTACCACAGACCAATACGTATTCTAAAGGCGCACTCCAACAACTAAGGATGCACCGACTGGACCATCTACACAACCTGAGGATGACACATCCGCAAACATATTCTGTGATACTCCGTCTCCTACAAATGTAGAAACATGTGCTGATACGGATAAGATGAACAGTGAAGGTGATACCAAGATCCTGAATATTGGTGAAGAACAAGGAGAAGATGTGTCTAACAAGGTGAATCTAAAGGAAAAGACTGCTGAAATTGATAAAGGCTAGGATGTATCAGACCCTGGTAAAACCCGAGTCTCGAACACCACCGGAGCGTGTTCTCATGGAAGAAGACCAGGCTGGACCAAACCTTGGACAAAGTCATGTGGCTCTTGCTGGACCAAACCCTGAGCCCATGCATGATGACTTTATTGCCACAGTCTAACCAAGAGTTCATGAAAGCTTGAAGCATATAACGGAGGAACATGTCCACCTGGAGAATCCTCTAAGCTCAACAGGGACTCTTTTATCAATGTAGAATCTGGAGGATAACTTTACCTTTGGTGATTAGTTCATTAATGACAAGTCAACAGAAGAGGATCCAGGAAAAACAAACATGGAAACTAAATGTTGGAAACACAAAAAGTGTCGGTCACTTCCAAGTTGTAATAGTCTTAGCTCGTAGTTAGTGTAATGATTAGATTAGTAATCTAGTCCGGCCCAAGACCCATGGGAAGCCCATCATAGCCCATGGGCCGGCCATCTATGTACTATATAAACCCTCTCCTAGCCTTGGAGAGGGGTTGGTTGTTCCATTTGTTACATTCTATCTTAATAAACTTCATCCATTTTCCATCCATTCTCTCTCTAACATCACAACCTACATCTCACTCTTGTTCTTGGTTTGATCATAAGATTACATGTTTCTACAATTGGTATCAGAGCCATGGAGTGGTGTGTTTAGTTTTTGTGTTTGATTTGTGTTCAAAAACCTTTACAAAGAGCAAAATAGTGATTCAAATTTTTTGGCTTAAAAACCTTAAAGTTTTCATTTTTATTGTTCCTATAGGGTTAGTAACACTAGTTGTATAAGATTTTTTGCAAAAAACCATTTAAAAATGTGTCTTTTTGATTTTTGAAAATTTGGGTTTCGGAGTACTTGGAACAGAACGAGTTTGTTTAGTTGGAACCGAACGAGTGAACCGAACGAGTGAACCGAATGAGTGACAACTGAACTAGATAATTGTTTTTTTAATTTAAACTCATCAACTCAAATTATAAATTATACGGTTATTTCTTTGACTTGTAAAATCCCGTGAAACAAACACTTGTTTTCCCGGTTTTGTCAAGAATTATAAAATCCCGTGTAATTTCATTTCAAGACTCAACAAACACATAACCAAACACAATTTCTTTCTACCAACGACTCGATCAATTTGTAATCTTTTTGTTACCACAATGACGACTTATTGCCGATAAGTCATTCTTTCTGAGAGGAGACGACAAACCACGATGCTTGAAAAACACTTGTATGATTCATGGAAGAGCCGAATGGAACTATATATGATGAATAGACCACATGGAAGAATGATTCTTGCATCTGTGAATATATGACACTGGTTTGGCCTGTCAATCATGAGGGATGGAGTAACAGGATTAAGGAATATTGTTTGAACTGACTCACACTGATGCCATTCAAGCTGAATGTGACATCAAAGCAATTAAACATCATTCTCCTAAGGCCTTCCCAACTGAAATCTATGCTCTTGTGAGTCAACATCGTGTTGCTAGAAGATTCTTTGGGAGGAAGATTAAATGCTAATGCAAGTGAACGTCCTTACAAAAACAAGAACGAGAGTGCAACTGTATGATGAAATTCGATAAATTCACTTACAAGAAAGGAGAGAGACGGCTAAATGAGTACTACTTGGTTTACTTGTTACTCAATGATATGACATCTATAAGATGTATTGGAGCGTTTCAAGTTAACACCAAGTTTCTTTAACACTCTCCTGATGAATGGAGCACATTTGTAACATGATGTTAAATTGGTCAAAGACTGACTCACTACCAATGTTGATAAGCTTCTTGCATTACCAGCTAAACAACATGAAAGACATGCAAATGAAGTTTGTATGATGCATGAACGCTACTCAGTTCCTCTTGCCTTTAGTTGCATACTCACCAGTTAACTCAACCATCTTATCAATCTCTTCTACACACTCACCAAAGTCTCTATCTCAATCATCATGTTTCTCCATATCAGTCTTTACAAGTTGTTACCACGCTTATAGACTCAACAATTCACAACCAATCAATCAACACCATCTTTCAATAACTTATCCATCCAAATCGAGTACCAAAATCACGTTCACCACAACGTTTATTATCCACAACCATCAATCCCATAATTGGAATATGCTCCTACAGCCTATCAACAACAACAACCTCAATTTTCCCAACCAGACTCCGGTCTAGTTGTTCCAGTGTTCCAGAAAGGGGATGATCCAATTGATGTGATTAATCACATGATGTCGTTCTTAACTGCATGTCACATCCCTGGTATCCTTCACTACCAACTACTATCAGACTAAGCGACTTCGTCAAACCCTCGTCACAAGCTACCTTCTACTGATGGAAAAGTATCTGTGCAACCGTCAGGGGAAGACAAACTATCCTTTGCTATTGGAACAAACAAGGAAAATACACTCCTGGAGCAAGTGGATTGCAACCAGGGAAAAAAGGGACTTTCATTTGTTAAATTGCAAGGGGGAGGGTCATATTGCCAAGCAGTTTACATATGCACAAGAGGGTAAAGGGATGAAAAACATGGTTTCAATGATATAAAGTGTTGCTGGTTCAAGATCAAGCATAGTGGTCATAGCTTTAGCAGAGGAAGAAAATAGCATCTTTGCAGATCCTGGACTTCTTGAAATTCAAACCTCTCTGACTGTCTATCACCCACAATGTGCTTATCAAGCCGAAGATCTGGATGCCTATGACTATGATTGTGATGAACTCAACTCAGCCAAGATTGCTCTCATGGTGAATCTCTCTAGGAATGGCTCAGATGCACTCACTGAGGTACACAATCCAGATAATCTGACCTATAATTTATTCAATCAAAGTGAGCAGATAATGACGTCTTCTGAACAGTCTAATGATGTGGGTCTGACAGAAACTGAAATAAACAGTGATAGCAATTCATTCCTTTATTCATTAGTATTTGTGTGAAACACACACAGGAAACTGTCCAGAATTCTGACTCTTCTGCTCAACAAGATGCCCTGATATTATCTGTGGTTGAACAATTAAATTCCCAAGTGAGGCACCTGCTTGCACCATTGTTAATAAAGCTTTGACTACCGAGCTTGACAGATATAAAGAAGAAGTTAAAGATTTGAAAGAAATGCAAAATGTTGAAAACAGTTTTTCAGGATCAAATGCACAGTATGCCGAGATTGTACGTCTTAAGGAAACTCTTTTTGAATAAGTACAAGAAAAGGATTCTTTAATGAAAACAGTTTCTGATCTCAAAAATGATTTATAAATGGAAGAAAAACAGGAAAAATATGACAGGGATAATGACTTTAGTAAAAGAAAAAATTAAGCAACTGATAACCCATGATTTTCAAAAGAGGTCATTTGCGCAAAACTGTTCTATTATGATGGACTAAATCCAAAATTTGTTATGATGTTCAACAAACAAGCAATCGGTTTTGAAAAGCCTTTCTATCTGAAGAAAGTTTAGGAGTCAAAGCCAAAATTATATGATGGGAATGTCATTCTTAAAATGGATACTGTTGTGATTCCTGATTCTGATGAAACATTAATGCTTTGTGAAGAGAGTCATTCAAAAATGCTTTGATAAGAACAAGAATCCATTGCGTTGTAAAACATAGAGTGATACACGAAAACCCATTAATTATGCTATCTTAATAAACGATTGCAACAAACGATTTGTTCGACAATCTGATTTATATAGAGACATGCCTATTGGAAAGTGACTTTCGGGTCACAGCTTTTAGACCCACCTCATTCTTCAACACCATCAAGTTTGAGGTTCAAAATACTTCCAAAAGTAAGTATGGTGTTATACTAGCTTGAAAGAGCTCAAACGCCTATCTTACTGGCTTTGATCTGGTTTAATGTCAAAGAAAAGAAACCACTTGCCACAGCTATCACTGAGGGCTTTGTGGGGGTTTGGTAACATACAATGGCTTGTTTTCGAGATGAATATTATTCAGTTTTATAAAATAATTAAAGATCTTCACCTTACTTTAATCAATACCTGGTTTGAAGAAACTATGCCGATGTCCAAAAAGTCTTTTATCAATGGGAACAGGCTGTCGATCACAAATCGCTTGAGTACAGAACTTTCAAAGCTAAAATAATAAAGTTTTGAGTGAAAATGAACGATCTTGGCACAAGCCATTGATAATGTTATTGTAAAACTGTTATGAATTTGTTCTGTGGAATGAAGGTTGTGAAAACTGTGAATGAATGTCAAAAGTGTCTCGAACTCAAGGTTTTTAAAACTGAGCTTCTCAACAAAGGATTTTGTTGATTAAGGAAACTTATAGATAAGACTTTGTAAGAGTTTTACGACTCTTGGAAACATTGCATCCACTTTGGAAGCTGATTCTCAACTTAATCAAGAAAATTTTCAACTAGAAAACAGTGTTTTAAATCAAAATGCTCCAAGTTTTACTCAGTTGTTTGAATTAAGTGAATTGAGAGCTTAGTCTTAAGCAAAAGACACAGTCATTGTCATGTTGAAAGAGCAAATTAAGTCCTTAAACGGAAATGTGGATGATAGTAAAGTCAAAATAGACATGGATGAAATTGAGACTCTTAACATTGAATTGGAACATAGAGTAACAAAACTTGTTTCTGAGAATGAGCATTTGAAACAGACTTATAAACAACTTTATGACTCGATTAAACCAAAAGGTGTTCAATCAAAAGAACAATGTGATGCGTTAATTAAAAAAGTCAATATAAAGTCTGGGGAAATTTCTGATTTAAATGCAAAACTTCAGGAACAAGGTTTGGTCATAGCAGCCCTAAAAAATGAGTTAAGGAAACTTAAAGGAAAAGCGTTAGATAGGGAGGCTACTGAGACCCACTCTGTTGATCCAAAAGTGTCTAAGGATAATATGGAACCAATCACGCCCAAATTGTTGAATAAAAGGACTGCTCACTCCTCGTATATTAAGCATACTCAAGAAGAAGCTTTGGTCCTTAGGGATATAGTCGAACATGTAAAAGCGAATTACCCTCAAGATTCACTTTTAGAGTCTGCCTTTAGGTATACCAAAGTCATTCAGGATTTGCTTTCACACATAAGTAGATCTTGCCCTAGCATCAACAATTTTGGTCCTCAATTAGTTGAGGTCACACCGAGGAAAAAGGACAAGAAAGTTAGGTTTGCCGAATCACTCATATACACAGAAAACACAAAAATAGACTCGACTTCAAACATAGTTTCTAACAAGCATGTGTTGCATTCTACAGGAGTAAGACTTTCTACTAGTGCTAGCGGATCACAGCCTTCAGGCAATACCAGGAATGATAGGATTCAGAAAACACCAAGTAGTAATTCGGCAAACACCAAGTAGTAAATCTAGTTTGAATAAAAGGAATGGTACTGTTAAAGTTAATGGATCTGCGTCTGTGCAGAATTCCAAGAAACAAAATAATTCTG
>BQNB010136276.1:5170-18024 GCA_026074375.1 Tanacetum coccineum
TTGCATTTTCATTCTTTTGTAACTCACCACTTCTCTCTAATCTAATATTCTCTTTGTTTCTCTCTCTACTTTCTCTCTCAAAGATTTCTTCTTATTTTCTAGCATCTTGGTAAAGAACATAGTTGTGTAATGGATTAAATACATGGGATAACAATAGGGGTGAAACAAACTTGGTGCCAAAGTTTCTTGGAGTAGTGGCCAAGGTGTGGGTAGAGTGGTGACTTATAAAGGCTATAGGGTGATTAGGAAGAGCTAGAAAAATAGCTAAGCAAGGTGTGGGGTGTTGGAGGGGGTTTGGCTATAAGAAGGTAACAAGGAGGTGACAAGACTAACTTGGTGGCCAAGTGTGGTGATGGAGGTTCTTGGTTGCTTGCTTGGTGACATGGTGGTGAGGTCATAGAGGTGCTAGGATGCTAGGTTGGTTTAAAATGGGTCAAAAATAAAATAAAAGGGGTGTCGTGTTTGGTTTGGTTTCAGCTTAAGATTTAGGGTTTTAATTCGAGTTAGGGTTAGGGTTTCAGATAGTTTAAGGTTTAGGATTAAGTTTTAGGATTAAGATTAGGGTTTAAGATTAATGTTTAGGGTTTAGTTTTAAGGTTTAAGGTTTAGTTTTAGGTTTAATATGAAATTAGGATTTTAGGGTTTCGTTTAAGGTTTTATATTAGGGTTTTAAAATGATTTAGGGTTTAGGTTTAGGGTTTAGAAGTCATGCATTAAGTGTTTGTACCTTGTGCTAGAGTGGTGGTAAGAAATTAAAGTGATTTAGGAGGTAAAATGACTTAATTTGGTTTTCTTGCATTATTGACTTGTACATTAAGCTTAAATGAGTTGTACATTGACTTGGAGGGAAATTATATTTCAAATGTTGTGCATTTTGAAGGCTTGCACATTTTACTATCAATTAGGGTTTTGACATAAACGTTAACGGATAAAGTCTGTTTTGATATAACGTTGTAAATGGTACATTAAATGGATAATGTATTTCGTAAAAAGAATATTAAGATATATACATGACATATTAGGATGTTTACATGATATAAACATAGATAGAATTGGCATAGGTAGGTTGCGTGAGCTCGTTTACTTTAGAGATGCAAGTTACGTTGCATAATGAGATAAAGCAAAATTTTCCCTGTAAAAAGGTGGTATATATATATAATAGATGGATATTACAGTGCATCTAATTTAATAGATGGATAATTACATTGATGAAAATTACGGGTTGTTATTGGAATCCTCTCATCATCCATTTTTGGTTTATTTGTCGGTCTTTAGTCGGAACCATGTTTTAGGAATTGTTATTTTCGAATAATGGATTTGGTGTTTTGAATATTGAATTAGTATTTTACTGGATTTATAGTTGAAATTGTTCCTTATGTGTTTGTTATGTGATTAAATGAATCGTATGTGAATGTTGTGTTAAACTAAGAAGTGTCGTCATAGGAGGAGTACGTTTGTGCTAGGAAGCCTCTATAATTATGGTGGCCAACATAATTATTCACGCGCCCCAGCATAAGTAGACTTGCAAGTATGATTACATTGATTAGTGTTGACACATTGGTGTACAGTATTATGATAGTTGTATGTATGTATGTATGTATGTATGTATGTATGTATATATATATATATATATATATATATATATATATCATTATGGAAGTATAGGATCAAGTCTCGTCTTCTCCTGTGTAATGTATATTACTCCTTTCCTTTTATAGAAACATGGTTCGAGTTACGCGTTAAAACCCAACCCCGAAATCGAGCCCAGAACCAAATCCTGACATTGCTACAATAATCGTGCAGCAATTGCAGAATATCATTCCTCAGATCGTCACTCAAGTGACTACAAATGTAAACAATGCGAACGGAGGACATGGAAACGGTAGGAACAATGGATGATCCTACAAGACTTTTACTGCTTGTAACCCTAAGGAGTTTGATGGAAAGGGTGGTGTAGTAGCACTCACCCATTGGATAGAAAAGATGGAGTCGGTGTTTCATAACAGTGGTTGTACTGCGAATCAGAGAGTGAAGTATGCTGCTAGTTGTTTTGTAAACAAAGCTTAGACTTGGTGGAACACACAAGTCCAAGCGAGATGTCGTGAAGCTGCAATTGGTATGAGTTGGAATGATTTTAAGGCATTTCTTATAGAGGAGTTCTTTCCAAGCAACGAGATGGAGAAGCTGGAGAATGAGTTTTAAAACCTCACGATGGTAGGAGCCAATCATGTCGCTTACACTGACAGGTTTCATGAACTGGCAAAACTAGTTCCTCACATGGTTACTCCTGAATCTTCACGAATCAAGAGGTACATCAATGGGTTGGCACCTCAAATCCGTGGTATGATTTAGGCGACCTAGCCAACTACCAGTCAGAGTGCTATCTTAAAGGCTAGAATACTTACTAACGAGGCTGTCCATTGTGAGACATTGACTAAAGGAAATGATAAGAGGAAATAGATAGAGGAATCAAGTAAGAAAGGGAGTACATGGAAGGATAATAAGAAATCTAAGACTGGATCGGGGTTTGTGGTGACAATTCCTCCCAGGAACGACAATGTGAGCACATACCTTAAGTGTGCTAGATGTTATACTTTCCACCCGGAGAATGCATCTTGTAAATTGTGCTATAACTGCCAGAAACCAGGTCATTATGCGAGACAATGTTGGGGACCGATTAGGCAAGTGGCGCCTATGAATGCGGTTATGATGGGGCAGAATCAAAGGGCATGCTATGAATGTGGGAGTCTAGACCATTTTCGCAATGATTGCCCCAAATGGAAACAAACAACTAGACAAGCAAGGAACCCGTTGGCTTAGGAGGGAAGCAGGAACACCCAAAACAATGGGAATTAAGAGAGAGGAAGGGCATTTAATGGGAATGTAGTAGAGGCTCTGCAGGATCCCAAAGTTGTGATGGGTACATTTTCTTTAAACAATTAATTTGCTACTATTCTTTTTGATTCTAGAGCTGATTTTAGTTTTATTTCTACTAAGTTTGCGCCTTTTCTAAATGTGGAACCTTGTACTGTAAACCCTGGTTATGTGATAGAAATGGCTGATGGTAATAGTGTAGAAGTTGATAAGGTTATCCGTGATTGCAAACTAGAACTAGGAAATTCCTTGTTCACTATAGATTTGATACCGTTGGGACATGTAAGTTTTGATGTGATTGTGGGGATGGATTGGTTGTCTAAGAATGAGGCTGTTATAGTGTGTCATGAGAAAGTAGTAGAGATACCCATAAAAGAGGGTGGGATACTTCGAGTTCATGGGGAACGTACTTTGGGAGCCGCCAAAGCCCTAGTGAATGCTAAGATAGATGAACCTAGGATAAATGATATACTCGTGGTGCGAGACTTTACTGATGTGTTTCCGGAAGACTTGTTGGGGATACCACCGTAACGACAAGTTGAGTTCCGTATAGACTTAGTTCCTAGAGCGACGCCGGTCATGAAGTCTCCTTATCGTTTGGCACCCTCGAAAATGCAAGAATTGTCCAGGCAACTTCAAGAGTTGCAAGACAAGGGTTTCATACGACCTAGCCATTCTCCGTGAGGAGCACCGGTGTTATTCGTAAAGAAGAAGGATGGATCATTTTATAGGTGTATCGACTATAGGGAGCTAAACAAAATAACTATTAAAAACTGTTATCTACTCCCTAGGATTGATGACTTATTTGATCAGCTGCAAGGAGCATGTTATTTCTCTAAGATAGATCTTCGGTCAGGATATCATCAGCTACGTGTGCATGAAGATGACATTCCAAAGACCGCATTTCGAATGAGGTATGGACATTTTGAGTTTACGGTTATGCCATTTAGGTTAACCAATGCACCAGTGGTCTTCATGGACTTGATGAACCGGGTGTGCAAACCGTATCTAGATAAGTTTGTCATTGTCTTCATTGATGACATCCTGATCTACTCAAAGATGAAGGAAGAACATGAGGTTTACTTGAAGTTAGTGTTGGAGTTACTAAGGAAGGAGAGATGTGATGCCCCCATAACCCCCGAAATTTTCTAAGTGCGAGTTTTGGCTACAGGAAGTGCATTTCCTTGGGCACGTGGTTAACCAGAGTGGTATTTACGTAGACCCAAGTAAAGTAGAGGCGGTAAAGAATTGGAAAGCTCCTACTACGCCGTCGGAAGTTCAATCATTTTTGGGATTAGCTGGCTATTATCAACATTTCATCACGAATTTCTCCAAGATTGCTAAACCCCTTACTTCGCTAACTCAGAAAAACCAAAAGTATGAGTGGGGTAAAAAAGAGGAAGAAGCATTTTAGACCTTGAAGAATAATCTATGTGATGCTCCTATCTTGTCATTACCGGACATAATTAAAGATTTTGTAGTTTACTACGATGCATCGAATCAAGGACTAGGTTGTGTGCTCATGCAAAGAGGTAAGGTAATCACCTATGCATCGAGACAACTGAAGATTCACGAGAAGAATTATACCATACACGACCTAGAGTTTAGAGATGTCGTGTTTGCTCTTAATACGTGGAGGCATTACCTGTATGGCATGAAGAGTGTCATTTACACAGATAACAAGAGCCTTCAGCATATTTTCAACCAAAAGGAGTTAAATATGCATCAAAGGAGGTAGATCGAGCTGTTTAGTGATTATGAGTGTGAGATTCACTACCATCTTGGTAAGGCGAATGTAGTGGCTGATGCGTTAAGTAAGAAGGAATGTGTGAAACCTAGACGTGTTCGAGCAATGGCTATGACCATTCAGCCTGGAGTGAAGAATATGATATTGGCAACCTAAAGTAAGGCGTTCAAACAAGAGAACGTGCTAGCAGAAAGGCTACATGGTTTAGATCAACAGATGGAAAGGAAGGAAGATGGGAGTTTGTATTTTA
Source organism: Tanacetum coccineum (assembly GCA_026074375.1). NCBI lineage: Eukaryota > Viridiplantae > Streptophyta > Magnoliopsida > Asterales > Asteraceae > Tanacetum > Tanacetum coccineum. The sequence continues at coordinate 10,042 of BQNB010136276.1, forward strand.
TGGATAGGATATGGATTCCTTTAGTAGGGGATGTGAGAATGGTAGTTTTGAATGAAGATCATAATTCTAGGTACCCTGTGCATCCTGGAGTGGATAAGATGTACCATGACCTTCGTGATATGTATTGGTGGTCGGGAATGAAGAGAGATATGGCTATCTATGTTAGTAAGTGTTTGACTTGTGCAAAAGTGAAAGATGAGCATCAAATACCTTCGGGTTTACTGCAAAAACCTAAGATACCGGAGTGGAAGTGGGATAAGATCACTATGGATCTTATTACCAAGTTACCTAGGTCAAGAAGTGGGCATGACGCGATATGGGTAATAGTCGATAGACTTACCAAATCGGCTAGTTTCCTAGCAATTCATGAGGATTTTAATACAGAGAAGTTGGCAAGATTATATATTGACAAAATTGTGGCATGACATGGAGTGCCCATGTTGATTATTTTGGATCGAGATAGGCAATTTACTTTGCACTTTTGGCAAACGGTACATAAAGCATTAGGAACAAGATTAGTCTTGAGTACTGCTTATCATCCTCAGACGGATGGGCAAAGTGAGCATACAATTCAGACCTTGGAAGATATGTTAAGGGCGTGCGTTATAGATTTTGGTGGTAGTTGGGATGTCCATCTACCATTAGCTGAGTTTTCCTACAACAACAGTTATCATTCGAGCATTCGGTGTGCTCCGTTTGAGGCCTTATATGGTAGGAAGTGTAGGTCGCCTGTGTTATGGGCAGAGATTGGAGAGGGCAGTATGATTGGACCTGAATTAGTACTAGAGACGATAGATAAGGTGGTATTGATAAAGGAAAAGCTCAAAGCGGCGAGAGATCGTCAAAAGAGCTATGCGGATAAGAGACGTAAACCGTTAGAGTTTGAGGTGGGTGATCGGGTATTATTAAAGGTGTCGCCTTGGAAGGGCGTAGTGCGTTTTAGAAAGAAGGGTAAGTTAGCACCAAGATATGTAGGACCGTTTGAGATCCTTGAAAGGATTGGCCTTGTAGCTTATAGGTTGAGGTTACCTGAGGAGTTGAGTAGTGTGCATGACACCTTTCATGTGTCAAACCTGAAGAAGTGTCTGGCAGATGCTAATTTGCATGTGCCATTAGATGAGATAAAGGTCGACAAGACTCTTCGTTTTGTCGAGGAACCTGTAGAGATTATGGATCGAGAAATTAAGAAGTTAAAGCATAAGAAGATAGCCCTAGTGAAAGTTAGATGGAATTCGAAACGTGGTCATGAGTTTACTTAGGAACACGAAGATCAGATGCGGATTAAGTATCCATAATTGTTCGTGGACCGAGTTGTTGAGCCTGCTAGTTAAATTTCAGGACGAGATTTCCTCAAGGAGGGGATACTGTAACATCCATGATTTAATCAAGTTAGTGTACCTTTAGAAATGGCTAAGAGTTCGTTTTGTGTGATTCTTATGTGGTATGTGTTATATATGTGTGCTAAGTGATTTGAATAGGTGCGTGATGTCATTTTGAGGTGTATGATCATCTCATTTTGAGTGCATTTGTGTTTGGTGATGAGTATTCCAATTGTTCACGTGTAGTGATAATGGAAAGGAATGACGTATTGCATGCAATGCTACGTCAATGATTTGATGATTTTGAGTTAAGCGTTTATGGGAAATGTAACATGATGAAAATAGGTGAAGTGAGTGAAATTTGGATATTTAGGGTAGACTTTCTAAATATAGAAAGTGAAATGAAAAATGAAAAGTTATTTTTGGAAAGTTTAGTAAGTTGCGTTTATGTAAAAAGGTTTACCCAAATTAGCTTAGGTTTTTATGAAAACTTAAGGTAATGAAGATAATTAATTAATAAATAAATAAATAAAATAAAATAAAAAAATAGTATAAGGGAGGGGGGGCGTCGGTTAAGGGTGTAGGGTTGGGTATTAGGAGACCTAAACTTTTCCAAATCTAACGAACTTAAGGGTAACGGGATATTTAGGGTTATATACTAACAAAACTAGCTCATAATCTTTTCTCCCATTACTTGTGTCGACCGAATATCAGCCCCAAGAAACCCTAGAGTGCCGAATTTGGTGTTTGATCTAAGAACATTCAAGAATTGTTGTTTAGGTGCTAGCATTCAAGGTAAATATGTTCATCTTAGCTAGGTTTTCTTTTAGATCATGTAACAATTAATGTATGGTGGATCTAGGGTTTCATAAAATATAGAATATTAATGAGGTTTAATGGTGCTAGAGTGATTAGGGCTTGATTAGGGTTATGATCATGCACTTGGTTAGGTTAGATTTGCATTAAAACTTGATTTAGGTTTGAGCAGAATTTTAGGTCATGTTGTTCGATTGACATCTCAATGATGATAACGTGTATTAAGGTGTTTCTTGAGGCTAAGAATAAGTTCAGAGAGTCTACTTTCCAGAAAATCCAGCCTCGAACGATTTTGAGTTCGGGAAGTTAATTAAAAGTTAGTTACAAGAAAAGTTGTCAAAACAGTAAATACGGGTCAGATTTAGGTCATGTTTGAGAGGGTAAAACCCTAGCTTAAAAGTGTAATTAGGGTTAGCCAATTGACAGAGGTTAAGTTCAATATGTATATAAATAAACCCCAAAAGTATAGCTTCTGATTGTATGTCTAAGTAGGGTAATTAGGGTCATACGTTTTAGTGTGCAATCAGATCCGAATTGGGACATTTTTGAAGTTTGATTTTATTTGGGATAGTTTCACATGTAATGAGCACTTGGGATTCACAAGGTATTTGATAAACTCATAAAATAACTTAGGTGGTTTTTGGTATAATTTATGGAGGTTTGTAAGCATGGGTTTTGAGTACGTAAAGACACGCTAAAATTCTGAAATTCTGAATAAATTATAAGTAACTAGTGTAATGTGTTAATGAGGTGGTTAAGGTTGGGCATGGTGTCGGGGTGACCCATGATGGTTAATTACACCCTCAGACATCCATACTATGTGTGTTACATGGACTAGAGCTTTTAGCTTGGTCGTGTGTAACCATGGTTATTTATTTGTATAGTTATGTGTTGAGATTTGGAAGCTGCATTTGAGCATTTAGGTGAGTTACATAGTCTCACTTTTTACTGCGTTTTAAACTTGGGATGGAAATGATGCAAAGTGTCTTGAAATGATTTGGATTGCTGTGATTATGTGTTTACTTTGTGCATGGACTATTACTTGGCTATTATATGTTACGTGTTACGAGCCTAGTATGGGATAGGTTCGTATCATGCTACATCTTATGTGGTGTGATATGGATTGTGTTTTGGGAGCGGATGAGTATTCCTACTCAATGTGGATTTAGTCGGACGCTTGCATGTCCCGGGAATAAACATGTTAAGTATTAGTGGTTGGCCTACATGTACTTCGTGTTAGCATGTCAGGAAATCACATATTTGGGAGCGGATAGGTACGCCTACCCAGTGTGTTGTATGATTGATTGGATTGTGTGCATGTTAGCTTATATAGTAGTAGTAACTGTTCTGCTATGCATGTTTTTATAATCACAGTAATTTGGTAATGTGTTTTGAAAAAGGATTTGATATGGGTGTCTGAAAACCTATGTTTCTCATCAACCAATGTGTTGACGTATAAGCATCATTTTCAGGTATATAGCGAGATAAGGTTAAAAGAAGTGGCTAAAGAGAGACCATAGGAATGCATATGGAGCCTATCTCCGGATTTTTTTATTTCGTACTTGTTTAATTGAACTGCTTTTGATTTTTCTTAGGCTGTGAGAAAATGTTAAGTCTTTGTATTGATGAGACCCTTTTTCATTAATGCAAGATTGTTTTGTTTTCGGTATTGTCACGACATATCGTGTCTTATACATTTTGATATGCATGTAGTGATTCTCTATTGTTGACACCATTGTGTTGTGATGATATCCATAAAGTTTCGCTTCGTGTTTCCGCCTTGGCGGGGTGTGATAGATTGGTATCAGAACATTTGGTTATAGAGAAGTAGGTGATTGAGCCTAGACTATAACCTAAGGGACCTTCATGTAGATGCATTTAGGGCTTAAGTGTTTAATGTTTTAACTGCTATGCTTCCCCTCTATTTTTGTAAAGCTTATATATTTCGTATTTTGCTAAGTTGTCATTTTAGTTATGTTGCCTACCATTATCTGATATGACATATACTACTTTCTTAGTACTTTAACTATGTTTTTCCCCTATCCGTAAGAAGTCTCGTTGGGGAACTATTTTCCCAACTTGACTTAAGCGTTATAAGGAGCTTCTTGTGGAACCGACAGAGATATGATAGTTGATCGTTTGTCGGATGCGCGTAATAGGGTTGGACTCGCGGAGTCGGGTGATTCTTGCGGAGGCAAAATCAAACCCAAGCGAGGCCCAACATAAGTTTATCCCGTCCTTTACCCCGTCATGTTGTTATTGAATATTTTTTTCGAATATTTCGTATTTTGGGAATTGTTGCGAGACTTTCCCTTTCTAAGAATAACCAATCTCGTAGAACGACCTGGTCTTACCCTAAACTCTATATAAACGGGGGTTTATACTTTACCCGTGTGTTAGTTGGAAATCGGATAAAACTATAATTATAAATTTAAAGCTTTTATAACACATCAAAGTTTTTGGCGCTGCTGCCGGGGATTGATTTCATTCTTAAATTAGTCATTATTATATTACAAACTAAAAATTTTAAAATCGCCATACAGTTTTCTGGCAAACTGAACTAATTTTTTATAGAAATGTGCGTGCAACCATAACCATGGTTTTGATTGCTGTGCCGGTTTTTCTACAAATCACAAAAAGTACGTCGTACTTTTACCAAGTACGCTTCACTTCTTTCCTCTTTTAAAAACAGAAGCAGTTTTTTTAAGAAAAGAACAACATCAAAACCAAAAACCCCAAACCCATAAGCTGTAATTGACCTTTTGAAAATGTAGAATTTATTCCTTGTGTTCATAATAGTCAAAATCTTGTATTATTGTAATTTGTATATTAAAATGAGAAAAATCAAAAAGAACTATTTGATAGCTTGCTTGTTATAAAATTAAAATGGCAGGTCTAATAATGTCTCTTATTGCTAAATGTTGCTTATTTGACTTTGACCTCATGCAAAATAAAAACTTCAATGAATTAACGAATTTTATATAATGATAAATGTGCTTAAAACCCTGATAGTTGCTATGTTTAATAGATATTTGGGGAAATAATAAAATAACAAACATAAAAAAATACTAAAATAAAAAAATTAAAATTTTAAAAGTCTTAAAACTCATAAAGTACGCCGCACTTTTTATAAAGTGCGCCGCACTTTCCTGGCTAAAACCAAACAGAATGCTTGTTTCTTTATTTTTGAACGAAAATTGCTTGAACTAAAAAATGCTATATGTTTATTGATAATGTTGAAAACATCAAATATTTAATACTTTTAAGTGTCATTTTATCCCTAATTACTGCATTTGTATCATGTCACTTTGGATAATAAGATATATTTAGTTTTATATGTGGTTTCAGGGGTAAATGTAATATTTAGCTTTTATAGAAGAAAAGGGATGAATTATGTAATTATTCACAAGACGTTATAGCGTAAACCTTTCCAGGATTACGCCGTAACTAATCCTAATCTTGAACACAATATTCGGAGGACGATTACGGCGCAATCCATTCAATGGTTACGCCATAAGCACATTTATGGAAAGAGATCGTGATAATATTTACCGTTACGGCGTAACAACCCAACCAGTTACGACGTAAACTTTATTTAGGATAGATTTCTTACATCATATCTTACTTAATCTCTGGATTTTTTGGATAGTGTAAAACCAGCAATACGGGTCGTAACAAGCAAAAAGATTTACGCTCGTAACACATGAAATTTTTGGTATAGGAGTGTATTACCATGGTTACGGTGTAACTGGTTTTTGGTTGTGCCCAAACACATTCGAAGCCTATAAATTGAAGACGTTTCTGCACAATTTAGTAACCAACTTCCTTCAACCCATTCTTGGGTTTGGGAACAAGGTCTACAGTAGCACTAGTCATAGAAGGAAGGTTGAAGAAGCCATGTATCATGTGACAAATTTAGTCTAGGAGTTTGTTAGCAGTTGTTACGTTCCTCATTTTTTCCTAAACTTTGCCTGAGTGTAATTCGAATTATTATCCATTTTTACTTTGTTTCATTTATATCGATTTTACTTCATTTTGTTATTAGTATCATAATTATGTATTAAGCTTTGTGTTGCCATATCTTGATGTTAGTTTAGATCTGGATTGCGAGAACGCTAAGCGCAAAGTTACCCACTTCACTTGGGTGTTCTCAATTCTCCAGTCGTAGTATCCATATACATTGGAGGTTCGATGTATACCTATGGCATCGGTCTCTTGATCTTGGAACTAAAATTAATTATTTTGCAACTTTAGCACTGGTTCAATTATAATTCAGCTTCGGCCCTTACTTTTGTAAAGAAGTAAGCTTTTACCATTGACATTTCTCATGGTATTAGATGGACCAGCATTCGAGTCGCGGTTGGGTTAGCATTTTACCACGAGAGGAATCAATCACTGTGAACTAGGAATAGGTCAATTCCCCTCGGGGTTCATTCCACCTAGGAATCCTAGGCTAAACAACGATGCCCATCTAAGTTTAGTGTCACCTCGGATTATGGTAATAGTAAATTGCACCAAGAAAGGAGTATGGAATCAACTTGATCAATTTGGTAATGGTATACCTTCTATCCTAGTATTATTTTCTTCATGTGACAAATTATTATCTTATATTCTTTCTCTTTAAGTCTTATTTCATTAATAAACTACTCTTGGGACGACCTCGGATTTACCGACTCTATATTATTCATGACCGGGTTCTCTGCCCGTTAGTGCATTTGTAAAGGTAAAACGAGTTTTATAAATGTAAAACTTGGTTAATAAATATTTCAAAAGAAAATACGTATCAAGTTTTTGGCGCCGTTACCGAGGAGTAGTTTTATTCAATGATTCAAGGCTTAACCGTGTTCTAATAATACTTTCTAAGTCTGTTCCACAGGATGCAAAAAGCAAGTTTGATGAATACAACAACAAAACAACAATGCCGCAAATGAGTCGAACTTAACAACCCAATAAATAAACAAAAGTGTTGACCGGGAGACAACCCGTTAAGGTTTAGTTCTTATTTTCCGCATTAAATAAAAAATTTGTCTGTTAAGGTTTAGTTTATGTCATACTTTACACCGTAACCTGGTTGACATTACGGTGTAACGATTCATTTTTAATAAATTAAATACAAAAAGGTTTAACTTATGTTACGGCGTAACCGATTGTTGTGTTACGTTGTAACTACTGAAACTGAAACATAAAACTAATTACACACGAGTCATAACAGTTTCTATCCAAAACACACACTAGTAAATCTCTCTAATCTTTGAATCTTCTCACTCCTAATCCTCCATCATGTCAGGTAATCATCATTAATATTATATGCATTCGATTCATATATTGTTTGCCATTAATCTTTTGACTGTATGATTACACTATTGTTTATATTGATTAATTACCCGTTCTAAACATGTTATAATTAGGTTGTTCAAAACAAGTGATATAATTCTTGAACGTTTTAAATTCAATGTATCCCATAAAATTTTGACTTGCACTGTTTTATATCTCGTGAAAGAAATGTCGATGAATATTGGTGGAGGATTTACAAATCTAGAGATCTTGAAGTGTTGGAGTCTTGAAACTTCAAGGCGACTGTTCAACACACAATCTTGCTCATAAACACAAATCGGAGAATCTACCGAGCAAATATCAGGGGAATTCCTCATTCTAATTCTTTTTACTTCTTGTATTTTTAATGTTTTATCTATACAACGAGGACGTTGTATAATTCAAGTGGGGGTGGAATTAGAATGTTTACTTGTCTTATTTTTTATGATTAAAATGCTTAAATTATGCTCAAATTAAAAAAAATCAAGCATACTTTTGTGAAAATTACTTGATACATAACCGCACACAATAACCC
>BQNB010136277.1:0-18024 GCA_026074375.1 Tanacetum coccineum
GTGACTATGCTAGAGCAACTCTTGATAGGAAATCTACAACTGGAGGATGTCAGTTTTTGGGAAACAGGTTGATATCTTGGCAGTGTAAAAAGCAAACTGTGCTTGCAACTTCTACAACTGAAGCTGAATATGTAGCTGCTGCAAGTTGCTGCGGACAAGTACTCTTGATTCAAAACCAATTGCCGGATTATGGCATGTTGAATACAAGATGTTGAATGCTTCACCTTTTTGAAGATAGATAATGGTCTTGGTTCATAGAGTTTCATTTTTTTTCATGGGTTATGCATAAATATGGATCCTCATGAATTCCCACATGTCTATCTAGTCTTTTCTAGTGTGCTTGTGATGAATAGAGGCATGTTGTTGTATAATTATTGAAGACAGAGTTAATACTGTTAGGCAGAAAATTACTACTGTCAGGCAAAAGTTACTACTGCTAGGTGCCAAAGTTACAACTGTTGAGCAAATTATTATCTCTTGAAGCATTGTTTGAGGGGAGGCCTATTATGTCAATATGCAGTTAATTATGGATGGAAGGATATGTTATATCAAAAGTATGTTAAAAGAATCAAAATCATCTAGGCATATCAAAAGAGGTCGGGACACCAAGATACCTCAGTCTAGTGGTCCCCCTGAAAAAGATTAGTGATGAGGCTATCCATAAAGAGTTGGATGACAGAATGGAAATGGCTGCCACTATTGCTTCTAGCTTAGAAGTAGAGCAAGACATTGGTAACATCAAATAAGACCCAATCCATGGCAACACTTAAAGAATTAACTCCTTAGGGAATTGGTTCAGGTAGTGGTCCCAAGTGCCAAGATACCATATTGAGGGATGTAAATGCTCAAACTAGGTTTGAGATTACATCTAAACAGTTCATTGATCCACCTCTCTCAAGAGGTTACACACTTGGAAGTGGGGAGGACAGTATAAAACTTATTAGAATTGATGAAATTTTGTACACAACTGTCATATAAAAACAGAAAGAGTGTCTTGGTAAGCCAAAAGAAATAAGAGATTTTGTGAGCTTAAAAATAGAAAGAGATATGTGTGCATAAAAACAGAAATGAGTGATTATGTGAGCAAAAAGAATTAAGAGATGTTTTGAGCATAAAAATAGAAAGAAAGTATGTGTGATTCAAATTTTATGATGAAAGTTGCTTATTGGAATGAAAATTGAATGATTACTGGTGTATTCTTTTTAATGCTGCTCAGTTTTAACTTAATGCTATTAAGCTTAAGTTAATGCTGTTAGGCTTAAATTAGTACTGTCAGTATTTGTTTTTGCTGTTAAGCGTATGTTAATGCTGCCAGTTCAAGTTTCTGCTGTTAAGGGTGATTCTATAAATACTTTGATTAAGGGTTTCAGTTACTTCTTTATTTGATTTCACTTATTCAAACACTCTCTAACCATAAACCCTAATTCAATTTTCATCTTTGATCATCAAATTCTTCATTAGGTCAAGCCCTAAGTTTGCTGAAACGCACAATGTGGTCGCGTTCTTGAAAAAACCCAAAGAAAGTGATGGGTTTGCAGAGATAATTGATTTCCTGAAAGCAAGTTCTATTTCATATGCTTTAACAGTCAATCTAGTCATCTACACATCTTGTATTGAATAATTTTAGGCAACTGCCAAGGTACAGACAGTTAATGGAGTACGACAGTTACAAGCCCCAGTTGATAAGAAGAGGGTTATTGTTACGGAGTTAAGCATTTGGAGAGATCTTTACTTGGATGATGCAGAAGGTACTGATTGTCTTCCAACTGCTACTATCTTTGAAGAATTGGCACGTATGGGGTATGAAAAGCCTTCTCAAAAGCTTACTTTTTATAAAGCCTTTTTCTCTCCACAGTGGAAGTATTTCATTCACACTATTACACAATGCTTAAGTACTAAATCCACTACATGGAATGAGTTCAGTTCTATGGCTTCTTTGATCATATGCTTGGCAACAAATTAGAAGATTAATCTGTCTAAGTACATCTTTGATGCAATGGTGAAACACTTAGATGGAGGAGTCAAATTCTTGATGTATCCACGTTTTCTACAAGTTTTCATTAAACGACAACTTGGTAATATGTCAACTCACAAGAAGATTTTTGTTAATCCCTTTCACACAAAGAAAGTTTTTTCCAATATGAAGAGAGCTGGAAAGGATTTTTCTAGGAGAATAACACCCTTATTTGATACTATGATGGTTCAAGCTTCTAAAGAAGTGGGTGAGGATTCAGATCATCCAACTGATTCCACACAAATACCCATTATTAATCAACCATCTTCATCTTCCCAACCCAAAAAGAAACAACCATCTAAGAAGGCTCAAAGACAGGAACCAGAGGTTCCTCAAGATGAGACAGAGCATGAGGAAAGTGTACCTACACCTTCTAATGATCCACAACCTAGTGGTGAGGATATCATGCAACTAACTGATTTGATGGTTTTATGTACCAAATTGCAAACACAGGTTCTTGATTTAGAAAAAGCAAAGGATGATCAAGCAAAGGAGATTGCTGCTTTGAAGAAGAGGATCCAAAGGTTGGAAAGGAAGAAAATGTCAAGACCTACAGGTTTGAAGAGACTCAAGAAAGTTGGTATGTCTAGGAGAGTTGAGTCCTCTGAAGATCAGGAGAGTTTGGTTGCTCCTGAATATGCATCCAAACAGGGGAGGAGTATTATAGATCTTGATGAGGATGATGAGGTAACTCTAGTTAATGAGACTCAAGAAAGGCAGGATGATGACTTGATGTTTGATACTGGAGTTTTGGAGGAGGATGAGATATTTGTGGAAGCTAAAGTTAATGAGAAAGATGAACAAAGTACTAAGCCTGATGATAGTACTGCTGGTGAAGCAGTTACTACTGCTAGTGTTAAAGATAGTGCTGCTCCTACAACTATTGAGGAAATCACTTTGGCTCAGACACTTATACAGATTAAAGCAGCTAAGCCTAAAGTTGTTACTACTGCTGCTACAACAACAACAACTACAAGACCCAAGGCTAGAGGGGTAGTAGTACAGGAGCCAAGTGAGTTCAGAGCTCCACAAGAGACACAACCTTCAATTTCTAAAGATAAAGGAAAAGGTATTATGATTGAGCCTGAAGTTCCTTTAAAGAGGAAAGATCAAATTGCTCTTGATGAACAAATTGCAAGAGATATTCAAGCTAAGTTGGATGCTGAATTAATAGAAGAGCAAAAGCTAGCAAGGAAACAAGAAGAAGAAGCCAACATAGCATTGATTGAGTCATGGGAAAATACACAAGCTATGATGGAGGCTGATAGATTGCTGGCTGAGAGACTCCAATCAAAAGAAAGAGAGGAGTTGACAGATGAGGAAAAAGGAAAACTATTTATGGAACTAATGGAGAAAAGAAGAAAACATTTTGCTGCACTCAGAGCACAAGAAAAGAGAAACAGACCTCCTACCAAGGCACAAAAGAGAACTCAAATGTCTACTTATCTTAAGCACATGGGTGGATACACATACAAACAGCTAAAGGGAAAGAGTTTTGATGAAATTCAAAAGTTGTTTGATAAGGAAATGAAGAGGGTAAATACCTTTGTGGCTATGGGTTCTGAGGTACAAGAAAGCAAAGAAAAGAAGGTAGAAGGTAGTGAGGAGACAGCTAAAGGCAGCAGAAAGAAGATGCTTAGAAGGAAAAGAGCAGGGAAAGAACAACAACAAGAATCCTCAAAGAAACAAAAAGTGGAGGAAGAAAAAGAGTCGGATGAAGTTGAGGAAGTTGATGAAGATGATGAAGCTGAGTTAAAGAAGCTGTTGGTGATTAAAACGGATGAAGATATAGCAGTTGATGCTATACCACTTGCTACCAAATTACCAGTGATTATTGATTGCAAGCTTCTTAAAGAAGGTATGATGATACATTATCAGTTTATAAGAGCAGATGGAAGTTCCAAGAGATACTCTTCAATGATAAGGATGCTACAAGGAATAGACAGAGAAGATTGGAAGATTTTTGGAGAATAGTAAAGGCAAAGTATGGTGATACAAGGACTAAAAATGAATTTAAAATAGTGTTGTGGGGAGATTGGAAAGTTATGTTTGAACCAGACAAAAGGAGTGATGTATGAAGAATTTTACAAGGATACAGGGTGACCATTTGGAAGTTGATTGATTCATATGGAGTCCACTTTGTAAGGTTTGACAATATTCATATTTTTATGTTGGTTGAAAAGAGATATCCCCTCACACCAATAACCATCACCAATATGCTAAACAAGAAACTTCAAACTAATCATTAAAATGAGATGTGCTATCAACTGCTAAAGCTTATGGTAAAACATCAAAAAGGTAAATGAAAGGTTTGAATGCATCTTCCTGAGTATGATGAAGACTTTTAAAGAAGAAACTTAAAGATTCAGAAGATGAACATCAAGTTTAAGGGAGGATTGTTGGGACTTAAAAGACTTCATGGATTCTTAGAAGTTACTACTGCTCAGGTACATAATGGAAATTATGCTAAGTAGTTAGTACTGGTAGTATAATGTTACCACTGCTAGTTACTACTGTTAGTATAATTTAGTACTGATAGCATAAAGTTACTGCTGTTAGTTGAAGTTAAGACTGCTCAGTGTTGAAGACTAAAATATAAGCTAAGTAGTTAGTGCTGCTAGTAGTAAATGTTAAGACTGCTAGTACAAGTTACTACTGTTAGTATATATTAGTACTGCTAGTACTAATGTTACTACTGCTTATGTTTATTAGTGCTGCTGGTGAAAGGATTACAACTGTTTGAAGACTTTCTACTGTCAAGAGGATAAAGACGAATTAAAGAGATAAAGATTGTTTGGAGAACAAGAATACTTGTGAAGATAAGTATTGAGATATTTATGTACAAGATATACATAATGTATTTATTTAAAAGATTACGTTTATGTTTAGAAAAGATTAAGATATCTTAGGAATGTATTGTAAGCCGACTAGGACTCCTTAGTCTATAAAAGGAGGCTCTAGGGCATTAGTTGAGATATCAGTTTTGCATATAAGTCTTCATAGTTGTCAAAGTCGATTAAGAAAAGCTTCAAGGTTGTAAACCCTAGTACTAAGTGAAGAGTACTCGTATTATTGATCTAATAATATTGGAGCGTTTGGTTATATCTTTGTTTGTTCAAGATTACTGTTTTATTCATAATACTTCTAGGTATTAAGGTGTAGATTCCGCATACACTTTAATATACATACAAAGTTTCTACAACAAGTTATTTTGGATTTATCCAAGGTAATTTAACCTTAGACAACCTAAGGAATCGATCTAGGTTTGGGATCAACAAGTGGTATCAGAGCATTGCTTTGAGAAACTTTGATCTAGAAGACATGGAGCTTGAATCTACAAATAGTGGTCCTACTGCAAAACTTCCCATACTCAAATTGGGTGAGTATGAGATGTGGGTTATAAGGATTAAGCAGTACTTCCAGATCCAAGACTATGCACTCTGGGAGGTGATAGAAAATGGTGATTCATGGGTGTCAGTACCACAAACAACACAGGAGAATGGTACATCAGTTACAAAGATGTCTATACCTGTAACTGCTGAAGAGAAGACAAATAAAAAGAATGATGTGAAAGCTAGGGGTTGCTACTCATAGCTCTTCCTAATGAACATCAACTTATATTCAGCCAGTACCCTGATGCAAAATTAATGTTTGTTGCCATTGAAATAAGATTTAGAGGTAATGCAGCTACTAAGAAAACTCAGAAAACACTTTTGAAGCAACAATATGAGAATTTCAGTGCACGACTCATTTAAGGATGTTTAGTAGCGCTTCATTCCGCACTTTTTTATATGCTTATTTGGACAATTTTATATGTTTTGTGACTTATTATTGGGTTGTAACGATGAACATTCAGTGAACAATTCATGATCGTTCAGTATAAAGTTCGTTCATGTTAGGTTTATTTATTTAAATGGGGACGAACATGAACATTATTTTACGTTCGTTTAGTTAAATGAACGAACATGAACATAAGTCACGTTCGTTCGTTTATGTTCATGAACGTCCGATTAGGCGTTTATTAACGTTTGTTTATATGTTTATGTTCGTATATCATATATTTTAATTGTATACTTTTAAATCTGGTATGATTAAATAAAACAACACTTATAAAACATAACATTATGAATAATTTGATAATACTTTATGTTTTTTTCTACTTTCATTTATGTTCGATCGTTTATGTTCGTTTAAGGTTCGTTTAGTTCCTTAATAAACGAACATAAACGAACATGAACAACTCAATTTCTTAATAAACGAACATGAACAAGAAAATTCGTCCATTTAAGTGTCGTGTTCGTTTATTTGTCCGGTTAAAATTAAATGAACGAACATGAATAAGACTCCGTTCGTGTTCGTCCGGTTCGTTTACAGCCCTACTTAATTATACCAAAGTGTGTTTGTAATTTTATATGTATCCATGTACAGGAAAAGCAAGAAAAAGAACAAAAAAAGAAGTAAAAACGAAGATTTATGCATGTACGAAGAACCCCTCATCAAGATCAAGTTCGGGAAGCATTTCCAGAGTAAAAGAACCAACCATTCAAGCTTCTAAGGCCCAAGATAGAGTTAAAATGAAGTTATATTGAAGAATATATGACCCACGGCTAAGCACTAACCTCATAATGGAAGGCTAACGCATAATCAAGATATGTATACGATGAAGCGTTAGAGTAGCCGCGCAAGGAAAAAGGAGAAGTCAGAAGGCAAAATGAAATTACCATTTCTAGCCGGCAGGTAGGAAAAGAAGCTGCCCCGCTCGATTGTGTTGACTTCTTTAAGTTGAATTAATACTCGAATTTAAGTGCCATAAAGCCTCAAGACCGATCATATCACCTTAATAACTCATATTACAGCTATATTGATGGGAACTTTGTGCCATGTTACTTCATTAAAAACCCTTAGGCCTATTGTAAAGTATATATAAAGCAATTTGGCTTAGTTTTCCTTATGAAATTTTACCCCTTTCACCCTACAGGACGAATTTCACCACTATTTCTATCCAAAGACAACATCATACTCTCCCAATCTTAGAATTCATTCAAGAACATCAAGAAAGGTGTTGGGTATCATTTTTCGGCTTGGTACGAAGTGTATAGTCGATTGTAGGCTTAAGGATTTCTTTAAATCATTCCATCACCAATTATAATTGCTACTTTGGTATAGGTTCATATTACTTTTCAGAATGTTTAGATTGCTATAATTGTGATACTTTAGTTTTTGATAAAATAATCATGGAGTAGTTCTTATCACACTTGTTTGGATGATGTTTATCATTTAAGGATTGTTTATGTTTGATTATGGTTTTGATCACTTTCATGTTATGTTTGAGATCCATCTATGCTTGAGTTTTGTTCATTTGCTTTATTGATGCTTGGATTTAGTTGTTGAGTGATTCATAGGTCGAAAGGGTTTTCATCAAACAACTAGTTATAATCATTTTGTCTATGGATGATTATCTATTGTATTGACCATTTCTTTAGTGGCTTGATTATGCAAAGATACTCGAGTAGTGAATGATAACGAGTTTGTGAAACCGAAGCGCGAATCAACTTATTAAATAAACAAATCTGTGATATTGGTTGATTTGGCTTAATGTTTGATTTTATTGTCTTATGATCCACAGAGTGGGTTATATTACTTTAGATATCAAGATTGGAATGTGTCACCATAATATTCTTATTTGTAATCGATTTGTTAAAACAATCTCTTATATGAACAATCAAGTATTATGAACTATCCAATACAAGTGTTGTCTTTTATTATTTTATTGCTTAATCATCAATTCGTGCTCTTATTTGTCATCTTATATGGTATTGATGGACATGACATCAATTTATACCCACTTTCGTGTTACTTGCTACATAGATTCTTCACATTGAAACCCACATCCTAATGAACGACATCGGACCTACCACCAAAACTAGCTACATACGGAAGGGTCATACTTCCCCGTGTGTTCTTAGCTTTATCCACTAATTCTTGTTATAAATTTAAAACTAGTAGTCGCAAGACACATCAAGTTTTTGGGGCCGTTGTCGGGGATTTGTTTGTGTTTTTATGTGTTTTGAATCGTTGTATTTTGTTTGATATACTTTGTGCTTAATTTAGCTTGCAAAAAAATCTCCCAAAACCACTTAGACGGATCTAGCCGCCCGGCTAGATCCCTCAGCCGAACGGCTAAAGCCCAAAATCAAGCCAGTCGCCCAGCTGGTTCCTCGTCGACCCACAAAATTCATCCAGCCGCCCGGCTTGATCGCCTTGCCGTCCGGCTGGATTTTTTTGATCAAATTCCAAAAAAAAATCTTTTAAAAACCAGTTTTACCTTTATACCTCAGTTCGAGCCATACCCAAAACCATTCCTAATTGTGTTTTTGACTTGTATTAACAACTGTTCTTCGAGGAACGAACCAATTACCTACTTTTTGTCCAATTCCATAAAACCCAAACCAAACACCACCTTTTCAACCCCTTGTGCTACTTTCGTTATTTTTATCTACTTGGATTGATCCCAAACCCGTGGTTTGAACAGAAGTCCGTCAAAAAACCGCGGTGGATTGATTTGGTACAATATTCGTTTGTGGTTTCGTTTGTGTTTTTCTTTTTAATTAAGTCGTCTTTGTTTACTCGTTTGTTTAAAACTTGTCAAAAAAAATAGTTTTAAGTAGTAACTAGTTTATTTTACCAAATCTTCTTGTAGTAGTAGTTATAGTAAAAATAATACTAGTAATATTTTTCTTATAATAGTTAGTTTAATTTTCTTTTACGTCAACAAATATAAAATACAAAAAGATTTTTGTTCCTATTTATTTTTATTTTTATTTCCTATGACTTTTTGCAAATCACTCCGGATTTGTATAGACCCGCGTTTATTGGGGTATCATCTCGCTTAGTAACATCCGGATTGCAAATCACCTCCGGATTTGATAGACCGCGACTTAAACGTAAAACATCAAAAAAGACTAACCCGATAAAGAACCAATCGTACCCCCTTGACTCGATTCACTCCGAGCATTATACCAAACAACTGTTCATCGAGGAACTTTTCGTCATTAAAATCCAAGATTAATATATCCGAGAATGAAATTCAAACTCCACCTGATTCCCCACCCATAACCGTTATTGATCCTGATGACCAACCCATGTGGTCAAGCACTAGGAACGTTGCTCCAACACCTAGTTCCGCTATTATTCAACTCCCTATTTCTAATAATTTTCGTATCAAGGGTACCCACATGCAAATGATTCGGGATAATCAATTTGATGGGCAAATTATGGTATCGATCCTCACCGGACACGTAGCTGAGTTTATTGAGTTAGTAACCTTTTCCAATATGGTGAAAATCAGAAGTATCGGGTTTTGGTTGTGGACTTTTCTTTCACATTAATCGAACGAGCTAAGACTTAGATGACGATGAATTAGATGAAGAAAACAATTACTTCTTGGAATGATGAGAAAAGCTTTTATAAGCCGATACTTTTCTCCCGTAAAGTTTAAACGTCTCCTAAATGACATTCATAGCTTTCACCAACCCGATCGCGAACCTCTCGTTGAAGCTTGGCTCCGAAGGAAAGAAATGCTTCGCGCTTGTTACGGAAATGGTATAACCAAAGGCACGATAATTCAAATATTCTATCCTGGTTTAGACGATCCAACACAAGAAATTTTCAATGTCGGAGGAATCTTCCTATACAAAACTCCTAACGAAGCATTCACCATCCTTGAGGACAAAGTCCCTCTCAAACTCGATTTCTCGGATGATTTCTAAAACCTCTAACCAAAAACCGTTGTTTTTGCCGGTGGAAGCAACATCAATTCCGGTCATGAAATATCGTCGGAGAAGTTGGAAGCTCTAGCCTACAAAATTGATTCGGAATTCTTGAAAATAAGGAAAGAGCTAAAAGAGATGCGAGACGGTCATAGAGACAACCACGCTTCACAAATATACATGAAGGATGACACGCCGATGTGTGATCCCATGGAAGCAAATTATGTCCATGGATATCAAGAGGATATCATGACCAAAATTCCAAAAATTCGTACTCATATCAAAACCGTAGCCCAAACAGTCACTATCCTCAATCCTGACCAAAAAATAAAATGCCACATCCATCACGATATTCAAATTAACCAAAACCTCAACGGGAGGAGCTGATGAGGATAGTGGTTCGCCTAGGCAGACAGTAAGATAAATGACGGATGATGACCTGTATGGTGAATAGAGAATGATTCAAATACGGACTAAAAGAACAGCCAAGCAATTATCGAAAACTTTGAGAGGCAGTTTAAGTATCTTAAGAAAACCCAACATACCAAATCCCTTTCCTCGCAACACACATACAAACCGAAGACATAAATTTGTCATTACAATTTGGACAAAAACAAAAGATTTCTTAAACCTCACAACAGAAAATATATTGCTCCTAGTTTAACTCCAAAACTTTTTAGCAATATGAAAAGAGGTTTTTCTGGGGAACACACACCTTTGTTTCTAAGTATGCTGGCACTTTAAGCAGAAGAGGGTGAAGGTTCAGGAAATCCCTCTGAACCCCAACCAGTAAATCACTTTAAACAAAATCAATAAACCAATTCACAAATAAAATATAATTCCGGAATTATCGACTTTGAAAGTAACCCCTTCTAGTCGTTTCCCGGGTCGTTAATGTTCCAACGAGGCATGAATTGAACTTATTGTTGAAGTTTGTGATCGGGATTTTGAATAGATTAAGATTTTTGATTTGGATTCTAATTTCTACAATGATAATGCAAATATCCAACAAGGACAAGCAACAATTAAGGCAAACACAAATTAAGCACGAAAAATGTTAACGGGATTCTAAAAACGCAACCTAAAAACATAAAACGTCAAATTTTAACCCTAGAAATGCAAATTTAATTTTTAAAAGACCTAGATGATTAATAAAAAATTTAGAAAAAAGAATTATATTTTTTTGACTTTTATTTAATTTATTATGAATTAAAAACAATTTTAATCTAAATTAAATATTAAAAATAGCAAACTAATTATTAAAATTTTGGAAAAATTGGGACAAATACTTTGAACTATGAGGAATCTAGGAAAAATAAAAGCTGGAAAAATGGCTAAATGCTGTTAAAAAGCTAGAAAGGCCGAATAAGCAAAACTAAAAACACCCTTAAATAATATTTGAAACAAACAAAGAATGAAAAAGTCCCAAGGGCATGTTGGTAGTGGAGAGTGGTGCTAAGACGTGTGCGTGTGAGGCTGAGGTTGCAGGTTCAAGTCCTAGACCTTGGTTTTTGTAAAACTTTTTTTTATTTTTCTTTTAAAATTAGCTAAGCTTAAGGCTAAAATAAGCACTTTTTATAAAAGGACTTTTTGACCAAACTTAAAAATAAGCTAGAAAAAGGATTATGAAAAGTGAAAGTTTGGCTTATTTGGCACAAAGTTAAAACTAGAAAACTAGCTAAATATACTGGCTGACTTAGGACTCAAAAAGCAAATACAAGACTCATAAGTTGAAAAGAGACCTAAAACAAGACTAAATAAGCACTAATGACCAGGAAACAAGCAAAAAGAATAAGCTAAAAAACAAACTTAAGCATTTAGACAGTTAACTCTTAAGAGAGTTTAAAGGACTTGACCAAACTTTTAGGCTAAAAAGATAAGGCTAAATAAGCACTTAGAATAAGCTGAAAAGCAGAAACAGATCAAGATTGTGACTCAAATAACACATATAAGAAGGATTTAAGCAAAGAGGCTTTGACAATAAGCTAGGAAGGACAAATGAAAATGGCAGACTACTACTTAATTTTTGGACTTTTCAAGAAAAATGGGCAATATGCAGCCTTAAATTTAAGCTAGTAAAAGTTGTTTTGAAACCTTGAAAAGCTAAAGCATATTAAGCTTATGCTACAAAGAGCTTGTGCAATAATTTTCATATTCTAAAACAAATTTTTACTTATCTAAATCTAAGTTTGAAATGACACTTTTAAAAATTTTAAGAATTAAGAAAAATACTTGACAGATTGTGACTTAACTCTCATAAGAAAAATGCACACTTAAACTAGACCTATTCTTACTGCATTATGGACAAAAATAGAGCATTAGACAAGACCTCAAAACAACTTTTAAGCAAAGATTAGATATAAGCAGTTTGAACAAATTTTAAACCCACAGATTCAAACATTTGATTGACACAAGGCAAAACTAAGATTTAAACTTTAAGAACTTTTGAAAACAGACCCAATTACCTTAAAATAGATTAACAAAGTGAACTTTTGGGTCAAAAAAAAATCAAGCAGCACTAACATGGGTTAGTGCTTCTTGTGCCAAACACCCATTTAAATCTTCAAAAAGCATTTTTAAACTTGATTAAGACTTTTTTAAGCTAAAATTTGTAAAGCCCAGATGTTCATCTAAGTATAATAAGACTAATAAGCCAATTCCAACCACTGATAAGTACTAAGGAATAAGCAAATTAAATAAGCTGATTTGGGCTTTTTAAGATAAATTTTATGAAAACTTAGGAATTCTTGAGGACAGATTATGAGAGGCATAAAACTAGATCAAATAAGCAACATAAGGACTAAATAAGCAGTTTAAAGCAACAATTAAGCAGAAATAAGCATTAAACAAGCAAAACATAAAAAATAAGGCAAACTGATAAATAAGACAAGTACCTTAATCCTTTGCTCTAAACAAGGATTAATTTCTTAAAAGAACTTATTCAAGTGAGTACCATACGCCCATCCCTTTTTGGCTTATCATCTAAAAGCTTAATGATCATGGAACAGTAATAGCAAAAAGAACCAGAACTTGGCTTTTTATTGAATAAACTTGAGTTACAATGCTTGGAAGGTAAAAATTGCTTATATTAAAACTTTAAAAAAATAGAGTATTGAATAAAAAGTAAAGTTAAAAATGCTGGAAAAGAAAAGATAAAAAGATGACCTCTTTGAATGAAATCCTCCCCTATTTATAGGGAAGTCTTGTGCATTATGTGAGGTAAAACCGCCAATAGCCTTGAATTCTTCCCAATCATGCCATATTTGCTTATGGAAAGCAATAAGAATAGCTAATCAACATTAAAACTGTATTTTTAATTCTTTTGACTTTCCATAATTCTTGTCGCGTCCTTTTCGTCCAATAGGAGGGCTTGAGAATCCCTACGTTGCACTTGGAGTGTGTCCTGGATTAAGTAGGAGTGTGTGCGTTCGTTTGAAACAATGGAAGGGGTGGGTTTGCCTTGTTTTGGTTCTTGGCGCCATTCTCGGCCTTATTTTAATATAATTCAAATTCAGAGGTTTAAGGGGTAACGGGCGTTAGGCTTATGGACTAACGGTGGGATTGTTTAGGGACTAACTGTGTTAGTCTCCAAGGACTAACGGTGTAAATGGTGTTGGGCTTTAGGTGGTTTTGGGATGTTAAGGGATTTGGGCCGTATGGGCCTTTTTTAGTTTATTTAGGATTTTGAGCTTTTGTGATATAAAAGCTTAATGGCCTATCTTGGCCCATTAACTTGGGTTGGGTTGGCCCACTAAGATGCATATGCCTTCGGCTTTGGTTTTCCACGCTCTTTCTAATCTCGTGCTTGGTTTTGTTTGGTTTTTGCCTTGTTTTTTTCTTTTTGTGAATATACGCGACCTGCATAGTAAATAAAATAAAACAAGCATATATTTGGCATTCTAAATCCATTTTTGGTCATTTAAGCTCGTTTTATTGAGATAAAGGTATGTGTATTTAAGCACATACCAAAACCCCTCATACTAAACTATTGTTGTGTCCTCACGCAATGAAATAAATCCATGTTTAGAAAACCAAAAATTTCAACCCCCTTAAATTAAATACTTTGAAAAGTAGCAAAGTGTAAAATTTAAAGGGATTAAGAAATTACTAGTTTTTTTTAAACACTCCCCGATTTTACCACTTTCTTTCTTGCACATATATTTTTCTTATTTTCCATTATATACAACATGTTTGACTTTCATTATTGATCATAACTTTTAGGATCACTAAATAAGAGACACCTCAATCCTAAGGTGCCCTAGAAGGATAAATTTATCGTCCCTGATTTTTCACTTATTCCTAAACTAAGCTTAAAAATGAAATCATTGTTAATTACAAGTTGGGATGCTAACGCTACTCATATTTGCAATTTGTGTAAAACATTTCCTCCTGGCATACATTATATATTAAGGTGTGTGTGCTCAGTTTGAATTTTGACCATCCAACCCACGTTTTTAGATAGTTATAACCTTTCCAAGTTTCACGTTCTACTTTTAGTTATATGAATTCAAAGGTGAACTTGTCCCATGTAGCAACATTTCTTCTCGGCATATCTCAACCTCGTCGGCTAAGTGACCGGGCTTTTGACACCCCTTAGAGAATAATCTGTCGAGACTCTTCAACTTTTGAACCCTTTACTAAAAATTTTCCATAAAACTTAGTAAGTTTATAACTCAAAGCAAGCTAATTCCTCCAAAATTAAGACATTGTAGATAAGTTAATTCCTTTAGACTGACTTTGTTCTCGGAACCTCCCGACCACATCGGTCAAGTGCCCAGGCTTTTGACACCTCATAGAAAATACTAATCAGAATTAACAAACGCCCGGTTTCAAAATTTTGTAGGGATTAACAAGTTTAAGCTCAAAAGAATGTTTAAATTTTAGAAAAAGACATTTTCCCTTTATTTATTAAGCAACTATACTAGCAACATTATTATATTTTTCATATCATTTTTATTTTTTTTGCAACATTTATATTTACACCGTAAAAAGGGAAAATTTCTTTTTAGAAAATTAAAACATATTTTTGATCAAAAACTCTTATTTATCAATTCACCGATAAAGCTTTTTACACTAAAAATGTTGATCTTAACGGACTTTTAAGAGTGATAAAACTCTAACTTGTCTTTCAAAAAGAGCACATATTATTAGTCATTTTAGAAGCTACTGGGAGAAAAAGGCACAAATTACACTCATGAGCGTTTAAGATTTTCAACTAATCCTTGCTTAGCATTCCAACTTATATTTAACTCTATCATTTCTCGTTCTTCGCAAATTTAAAATCTTTAATAAAAAGATCCGCAAATGCTTAGCCAAATAAAATTAAGCTTTGCATATTTAAAGCCATTTTGCAAAATTTTGGCCTTTTGGGCTAGAATTCGCATTTTAAAGTTTCTTGTATAAAAGACTAGCAAAAGCTTATACATTTATAAAGGTTAAGGGAGTAAGCTAGAGCTCAACATGCTCGGTCAAGTAAAAAATTATTCTTATTCTCACCAGCGGAAAGTTAACATTTATGATAAACACTTATTTTTATTTTTGCAACATTTTTAAATTTTTAAATTTTTGGCATAAAATCACATTTTTTTGTATTTTCTTGGTAAAACGGGGTTACGTGAAAGACATAGACAAATGCAAGTGGGATCAAATCGATAGATTCCCCCCTCATACTAGAATGATACATTATCCTCAATGTGGGGGTTGCCACCCCCCTCATACTAATTTCAATGTATATTCCTAATATAAAAGGGAATCTCACGTAAATCTAAAGTCGTTTATTATTTATGCTAAAGATTAAACGTTAGTCAATAAGATCAAGGATATAGGATTCTAAAAATATGCAAAGGAATGAAGACCGAGTGAGTGTTGGACAAAACCACGAGCACGAGAGTCTTCATAACCTGGGTAATCCTGACAATCATCACAGACAATAAAAACACAAGATTAGAAGAGGCGAGCCCCCTCACATTACACTTATTAGAAAATAGAAAGATGATAGAAACACGAGTTACCTCCCGAGAAGAGCCTTATTTTTGTTAACCGAGTCACGAGCTTAACTCGACCCTGAATTTAATTTTCCATGGGGAAGGTTTAGAGATCCGGGACAACCATGGGTAGTATGTCCCCTCCAAAGTAATGTTTGAGTCTATGATCGTTCACCTTGAAGTTTGGTCCGTTGGTTGAAGATAACTCAACGGTACCATAAGGGAAAACTTGGGTGACGGTGAACGGTCCAGTCCAGCGGGTCTTAAGCTTGCCTGAGAAAATCTTTAATCAAGAATTAAAGAGAAGGAATCGATCACCAACATTAAAGACGCGGTTCTTGATTTTGGAGTCGTGAATCTTCTTTGTTTTCTCTTTGTAGATTAAAGAGTTCTCGTAAGCTTGATTACGAAGTTCATTAAGTTCATTCATTTGAACTTTTCGGTGATAACCCGTGGTCTTAAGGTCGAAATTGCAATGCTTCAAGGCCCAATACGCCTTATGTTCAAGCTCGATGGAAAGATGACAAGCCTTTCCGTATACAAGGTTATAAGGAGTGCACCCGATAGGTGTCTTACGCGATACCGAAGGCCCATAATGCATCATCTAACTTATCGGACCAAGAAGCACGGTTTTCACCTACGGTTCTTTCTAATATACGGTTCAAACCACGATTTGAAACCTCCACTTGCCTACTAGTTTGAGGATGATACACGATAGAAAGACGGTGGGTAACCCCATATTTAAGCATGACCTTTGTGAATTGGTCATTGCAAAAATGAGTACCACGATCACTAATAATAGCACGAGGAGTTCCAAAATGGGCGAAGAGAGATTTTATGAACTTACAAACAACTCAGGCAACATTAGTGGGGAGCGCTTTTGCTTCAACCCATTTTGACAAGTAGTCAACGGCCACAAGAATGTACTTGTTCCCTCGTGAAGACGGGAATGAGCCCATAAAGTCGATGCCCCATATGTCAAAGATCTCGCAAGCTTGAATTGCATTTTGAGGCATCTCATCATGTTGCGAGAGTTTACCTTGACGTTGACAAGCATCACACTATGTGACCAAGTCATGGGCATCTCGGTAAATAGTCGGCCAATAGAAACCAGAATCAAAGACTTTCTTAGCGATGTAGTTGGCACCATGATGTCCCTCGGTTGGTCCATTGTGGCAAGCTGTGAGGATATCAATGGATTATTGGCCGTATACACATAGTCTAATCACTTGATCCGCACAAATCCTAAACAAGTAGGGGTCGTCCCAAAAATAATGCTTAACATCCTTAAAGAAATTATTCTTTTGTTAGGATGACATCCCTTTTACAATAAAGTTCCCCGCATGGTAATTTGCAATATCGGCAAACCATGGGGTGTTAGGATCACCACAAAAAGTTACCATCCCAAGTGTCTCGAGAGGAAATGTTTTGGTAATTTCCTTTTTCTTAGGATCACTTTGATGGGGATTCTCTAGTCTAGACAAGTGGTCGGCCGCTAGATTCTTTGCTCCTTTTTTATCACGAATAATAACATCAAATTCTTGGAGGAGAAGAATCCACCAGAGCAATCTCGGCTTAGCATCTTGCTTAGCAAGAAGATATTTGGGAGCCGAGTGGTCTGTATATACTATGGTCTTCGACAAGACTAGATAAGGTCAGAATTTCTCAAAAGCATATACTACGGCTAATAATTCTTTTTTCGTAGTATAGGCTGAAAATGTTTGGTCTTACGTTGCCCCAGGAATACCCCAACAGTAAAGTCACTAGCATCACACATAATTTCAAAGGGCAAGTCCCAATCGGGGGCAACTAATATCGGAGCTTCGGTTAATTTCTTCTTAAGGGTCTCAAATGCCTCTCTACACTCGGTTGAGAAAATGAACGGAGTCTCTTTTTCAATAAGATGGGTCATCGGACGGGCGATTTTAGAAAAATCTTGAATAAATCGATGATAAAACCCAGTGTGACCTAGAAAACTCTGAATTCCTTTGACAGACATGGGAGGAGGTATGTAGGAACCCGTCTAACACTTCATATGCCAAACCACACAGATCGAATCAAGAAAATAAGAAAGAGAGGTGATGGTGTAGAGAGAGAGAAGAGAGAGAAATGAGAGAAAAAAAGATGTATTAGAAAAAAAGATATTTGTGAGATTGAGAATAGATATTTTCAAAAGGAAAATATCTATATATATATATATATACCCCTACACATTTAATGTGACGTGTGGGATATTTAACTAGGACTCGGGCTCGGG
>BQNB010136278.1:0-18024 GCA_026074375.1 Tanacetum coccineum
CATGATTCTTTTAATTTATTTGTTTAGTTAATTTGTTACTAGTAATAGATACATGAAGACAATGTTATGAACCACCAAAGTATATATATTTCGGCAAAGTTTTTTTTTTATTTCTGTGTTAAATAAAATGGTTTTACTTATTTCAGATAGAGATATATATACATCTCTTAATCTATACTCGTAATCCATAAGTAGCTAATGAGAATATTAATGACAGACGTTTATCCATGTTTCATTTAAATATGTTGTGTAAATACTGTTGTGAAACCTGCATACTTTTATTAGTGCAGATCGAATATCATCAACAAGTAAATAAACCGAAATAACAACAGATAACAAAAGCAGTAAAAGAACGAGGCTCGTGTTTAACACGATTCCCTTAAAACAGATTCGCCGTCTGTTTCCCAGGGTACAACGTCCAAAGCTGTTGTACAGCCGGACTAGACAATCTGACCTGAAAGATTACGGAAAGGTCGAGTGATTCAGAGCGATGGAACTGCTGGCAAAAAGCTGCGAACTGGCGGCTCAATGTTCTGGTATTGGAGTAGTATTGCGTTTCTGTGTGTATAAACTGAATGAGAGTCCTGCTCTATAGGCGCGTAGGTGAGCAACCGGAGCTGCATTCGTGTCCGCAGGTCGCGCGGGCTCGCATGAGTTCAGTGGAACCGAACCCATCTTGGCCCAGAAATCCATTTTTTCAGCCGAGTCTATCTATACACGATTTTGAAATTGTTGATATATTCAACATTTGAACCTCAAGAATATTCTGGAACCTGAAACCTTATAACAAACTGGGTAGCAAAAAGATTCAATATTTGAACCTCAAGAATATTCTGGAACCTGAAACCTTATAACAAACTGGGTAGCAAAAAGATAGGCGCGTAGGTGAGCAACCGGAGCTGCATTCGTGTCCGCAGGCTCGCATGAGTTCAGTGGAACCGAACCCATCTTGGCCTAGAAATCCATTTTTTGGATCCCCCCCCCGCGTAGACGTGGGAGCATAAACCCCACAAAGGAATTTACAAGCAACTACCAAGGTTTCATTATAAACCCAATCCCACTTCACACTTTGGGCGATGTGGGATAGTTCCAGATTCGTGTTCCACGTGCCTCACTTTGAGTCACGATATCTCATTCATCTCTACTCCATTTTGGACATAGTTTGGCTCGTTGCGAAGCTCTCTTCGAGGAGAACGCAAAGCCCCAAACATCTATTATTATATAAAACATCTACATATATTAAATGTTGTCCAAAGTTAGCAAAACTCATATTTGCTATACCATATTTTTCCAACAGATGGTGTGTAAGTGACTCGTCTCTCCTTACCTATGATAGGACAGAGTCCATAGTGCAGTGCTTAGCTAAGAATTTTTTATTAGTCCTCAATGCAACTGAGGATTTGTCTGTAAGCTTGCAGCTTATGATATGACCAATCGCTGTTTCATCCTTGTCTGGGCCATAGCTAAATTGCGCTTCTTAAGGGAAATGAGCCGTTAAGATAGGGCATGTGTAGAGGAGGAGATTGACCATAAGCCATCTCCTAGGGAATGCTTTTGGTTGCATTGTGGGAATTGGTATAGTACCAAAAGTCAGCTAGCGGAAGCCATTTATGTTTGAAGACGCACATGCACCCAGGGTAGCATTCTTACCTCTTAGCATCTGTTGAGAACTTCTAATTGGTCATATTTTTGAGAATGATAAGGACTTTGAAGGTCTTGATCTTTGGTGATGTACTGTCAATAACTCATTTAAAAAGGTGCTGATGACCACTTTGTCTCTGTCGAAAGTTACGGACCTAGGGAGCCCATGTAACCTGTAGATATTATTCTAGAAGATATGTGCTACATCCATGGAGAAGGATGATGTTTAAGAAATGAATATTACTCCAAATTGCTCTCCCTGAAATGAATCATGCATCCACCTTAATATTTTTTACTTAATCCTTGTTATCACCAATCACCAGTCTATATTTCCTCCTATACTCATCGTTTTGGCCAAATAAACCTTGCACGGGAGACTCTGCTTTCTTTGAACTTAATGTTTTTAGTCTTGAATGTATCATCTACTTCCCAGTCTTCTTGAAGGTGGGAAGTAAGTCAGAATCTTTGGTCGATATACCCACAAGGCCACGAGTGACCCTGGAGAAGGCATCAACAACTTTATTCTATGCTTCCTCGTCATAGCTGACACCATAATCAAAGCCCAGTAACTTAAAGAAAACACTTTTGCTTGAATGTCGACTTGCCTGTCTAGTAAATATGACTCCATTTCTGCACAACATGTATGATTGATAGCAACTCTCTCACATATGTTCTTTGGGCCACTTGTTTAGGTGAAAGAGCTCAATGACGTAGGCGATATGATTCCCCTTCTGTATTAGTATATCAGACATGAAGCATCAGTTTCGATGGTAGTTGTGGAATAATGGTATGCTGTATGCGAGAGCTTAGACAGGAGGTTGAGTAATGGCTTTCTTTAGCTCATTAAAAGAAACCTCTGCATCATCTGCACAATGGAAAACATTTTCTTTGATAACTCAGTTGAAGGTTTACAACTTTTCCCATAGTTTTAAACAAATCTTCTAGAATAGTTAGGGTGTCGCTTTGGAGGTTATGTTAAGCTGAGTAAGTATGATGTAACTCCCATTTCGTCATTGCTATGAAGTGTAATAATTACTTAAATTAACTAAAGAAGTTAAGAATTGAAAATAGCTACTGAATTAGTAATTTCATTCAGATCATAAAGTGCATACGAAACTGAAATGTATAACTGCCTTTGCTTATTGCAGGCTTTATTGTACCACGGCATCTCTGCTAAAGCTACATCAGTGGCTACTATCTAATCACCAATGTGCTGCTACGAGAATGATTCGAGCGTTACCATCTATTTACTATGGTCTTCCTGTAGTGGAGTTCTAACCCGATCCTTAGTTATTAAAATGTTATATAGACTTGCACGACTGTATTAATCTTGAGATGATGCTTGACCCCTAGGATCATCGGATGGATATAAGATTATGATGTGGTCAGTTGATTTCCAGATTGCATCTTTTACCTTTCCTTCCTTACATGTGGTATCATGTTGCGCCATATGTATTGAGATTGTTAGGAAGACACGATTCAGTCCCCCACTTCTACTTTTGATAGGCTGTTCTGCAGATGAATGTGGGTTTTGGATTCTGCCTTTTCACTGTTAGGATGTCTAACAAAGTACCGGGCGAGTTCAGGAAAATGTGTATCTGGGAGGTACGAAGGCATGTTAGTGGGTGTCAGAAGACTGCAGTGCTTCTTACAGAGGGTAACATGGAATGTAGGACGAATAAAGGCAGTTGTTGTGTAAGCCACACGTCTTACTGTAGCTATGGTAGGACTAGCCTATAATATTTAGCTGGTAACTTCTGATTAGTCCTCAACTGAATTGAATATTGTCTGCACAGTTGCTGCTTAAGATACCCAATCAGCACGTCATCCTAATCTTGGCCATAGCTATATTGTGCTTCTCCAGGAAAATGATGTTCTACTAAGCCGTTAAGATAGGGCATGTGTGGAGGAGGCAATTAACCATAGACCATCTCATAGAGAATGGTTTTTGGGGCATTGTGGGAATTTGTATTGTACCAAAACTCAGCTAGTGGAAAGCCATTTATGTCAATTGCTAGGTTTAGAGAAGCACGCACACCCGAGGTAGCATTTTAAGCTTCTATTGAGAACTTATGATTGGTCATCTATTGAGGATGATAAGCACTTGAAAGGTTTCGATCTTGTGCTATGTACTACCAATAACTCATTCGAAAAGGTGCACATATATGATAAGCCATATTGTCTTCAAAAGTTTTGGGCCTAGGAAACCCAAGCAACCTACAGATATTATGAAAAAAAAATTGTGGCACATATATGGCAGATAATGATCTTTGAGAAATGTATGTGAGTATGTGACCCCATAATGTCCTCCCAGAAATGAATCATGCATCCACCTTGAAATCTAGTCCGTATTACTTGAGTTCCTTGTGATCACCATTTACCTGTCTATTATTCTCCCTAATCATATCATTTTGCCAAGTAAATCTGGTATGTCATGCTTCACTTTCTTCCAACTCTTAAAGATAGTATTGTGTAGGTCATCGACATCCCACTCTTCTTGAAGGTGGTGCTTAAGTCGGAAACTGTGGCAGATAATCTCACGAGGCCAAGAGTGACCCTGGATAAGGCATCAACTTCTTTATTCTATGCTCCTCCTTCAAAGCCTAGTGACTTAAAGAAAACACTTATACTTGAATTCTGACTTGCCTATCTAGTAAATACGACTCCATTTATGTACAAAATGTATGACTAATAGCAACTCACACATAAAAGAAAGTTGTTTGGACCACGTGCTTCTGTATCGGTACATTATAATAGCCAGACCAGAAGCATCAGTTTTAATGGTAGTTGTGGAATCATGGTATGGGAGAGCTAGGACATGGGGTTGGGTAATGGCTTTCCTTAGCTGGTTAAAAGAAATCTCTGTATCTTCAGTATGATGTAGACGATTTAACACTGCTTTCATAGCTTAAAGAAACTTCTGCAATAATCCATTAGACTAAAAAACCCTCCAAGTTGATTGGTGTTTTTTGGTGGAGCTCACTCTTTCACTTCATTTAATTGATACTCCTGCATAAAAAGTATGCCCCATGATCCCATATATCCAGTATTTATAATTCAAACGGCACATTTGTGTTGCTTTACCAACAAAGAGTGATGCTTAAGAATTGGAAACCCAACAACTTGGTGTTGTGAGTGTGTGGGCCAATCAGGACCTGATATTAGGATACCATTAAAGAACACTAGCATGAGCTTACTTGGATAAGGCCATAAGGGTTGAATGTCTTATTCACCAAGCTTTGAAAGGTGGAGAGTGCATTAGTTAGGGTAAAAGGTATAATTAAGAACTGCAAGTGCCAACGGCGAGTCTTAGAAGCTGTTTTATGCAAATCTTGAAGATTTATTCTAATTAATGTAACTTTAATTTGCGAGGTATTAGGTTCAATGTTAATAGCCAAAGGGAGCATATGGATCACTTAGTACCTAGGCTTTGAAGTGCTTGGATTGTTTACATCTTTTAAGGTCATGTGGCCTCGCAGAACTAGATTACAAGTCAGATAGCAGATTTTGTTAAAAAAGATCCAGTTTTGAATTTGATTTTGGCTTGAACTTTGTTGAAATCATCTTTTAACATCACTTGGTAAGACAATTGTAGAAATTGCACTATGTATAACTGGGCAAGTGTGCTATAAACTTCTGTTGCATGTAATACACTAATACTGTTTTATCATTGACTTAGTTCTGTTAAAAGTTTTGGTTGAACTATAATAGTTAATCAATAATTCCTTGGTACATGTAAAATTCATTTACCGTCTCGAGAATTTTGTTCTGAAAATAGAATTCTCTCTCTATTGTAGAGGATCAGGTTACTCTTTCCAGATACGAGGCCAGTAACTGTATCTGAGTCACTGCTATTGCAGTATTGCTAGCATGGCTAATTAAGCTTGGGAACCCATCACGGCTTAAGAATTGGAACCAACGACTATCATCATACAATATCACTCTCACAACTATTAAAGAGATTTCAGTTTACTTGTTAAATGCTGTGCATTTTGAAGCCAACTTTGGTTCCATTTTGTTACTTTTTAGTTTAGTTGAAAAGCACAAGCCTTTTTATGTTATCTGAACATAACTGACTTTAATGACTGATTTGTCATAATGCCTAATAAACTTCATTTAGTCAAGCATCAAATTTTTCAACACAATATTCGCTAAAACTTAGAAAAAGTAAGCTTGTATAACCCTGTATCTTACACCAGAGACTGCGTAACGCCTTAAACCCATTCCTCTATAGAAGATATCACTTTATGTATGATTTCAGATTATGAATCTTGTGCTTTGTACATTACTACCTTAAGGTTTGTTTTATCCTCCAATTAGGTTTCTTATCTTTTGAGTTTGGGCGAAAACCCTCTGTTTGTTGGCAAGAGAAACTCGTACTATGTATTAGTTAAAAGGCTTAGTCTTGTTGGTGAGAAAGATCACTGGATCAGAGTGATCATGTGCAGTTATGCACCACATGGCTCTATTTATCTGTTATTACATATCGGTATGTATCCTGTGTTTCTGGTGTCAATACGCATCATCTATGTCTTTATGTCGCATTTTGGTTTATGCCCAGATATGGGCGTTGAGTGGGGTATCCGTTTGGAAGGAATGACAGAAACACAAATCAGTAAAGCACTAGAGGACCTTGTGAAAGTTGGGGCATCCCTCAAACCCTAAACAATTGCCACCAAACCATGCTCATGTTGGTGAAAGAATAAAGCCTAAGATCAATGGGACTCTTCTGATTTAGCAACTCTTTGGCTTCGGTAGGTGACATGAACATTTAAAAACTAAACATGAATTTTATATTGTATCATTCTTGGTTTCTGATCGAATCGGGGTAGTTTTTTTGTTGCATCTTTTTATTGGGACAAGAAATAATGAGATGCTGGGAATGAACATTTGACAGATTTGTTGTAATCAATATTTTTCATGATTATATCTCAAACAGCCCCGGAAAGGGATATATTGAAGCAGTTTCAGTTGTCCACATTTAATCAAGAGACCCATTTTTGGCTGCAAATTACAAATGGTTGTCATCTTGGTACCGTCCTATATGTAGTCTTGAATTTGTTTTAGTAATTAGTTATATATATGTTTGAACGTAAAGACCAATCTTTGGCTGCCAACCCAGAAATGATCATCAACTAGTATTAGGCTTCTTGCTATCATGCTAAGGAATTCAAGTTTCCCAAAACAGTAAACATGAGCAACTACAATTTCATGTTTGAACCTAAAGACCTAACTTTGGCTACCAAACTGGTTCTTTAATTTTCCAAACTCTTTCGAAGGCATTCCTTTTCGCTTTTGAGATTCTTCATTTGTCCACAAATATTTTGCCTTACCACGTAGGAAAGTGGGATTATTTTTGTCTCGAAATGATTAGCTTATAAACTCGCAGTACTTTTGCATTGACACAATATGAGTCAATTATACATTCTTTTTCTCATTTTGCATACTATTAGGATAGGCGGTATCATATATCAATTACTATACCAAAGAGTTTCGGCTCAGTTGTTACTCACTTTCGAAAAACACATGAGCCAACCGAAGAGATTTTGTGGACAAAAAGTCAAGTGTTCGAGTCTCGGCTCCTGCTCATTTCATATGGTGCCCTACTGGGCCAGGAAAATTGCCAAAGCTATTCCTTGTGTGGTGGACAATGACGGTGCCAAAAGGCACCCGGAGAGAGTGTTTCCTCCGATTCTTACCTTTTGTGGATATATCAATTACTATGCACAAAGTTTTCATATCAAAACAACTCATGAATTCGGTGGATTACCATTGAATTGTCTCTTTTTTTTATGTTGCTCCAAATAATTTGATTGAACTTGTACTCCTTGATACATATTAACATAGGCATGCCATGCTTGAACCTCAATGACTTTCGTGAATGGTCAGACAACAATTGATTTTATATTCCCGTGTAAGAATTAGAGCACCCCCTCGCTGAATCCACATGACAAAGCCATGTTACTACACCGCCACCCCCTTTCGCCAAAAATTTCGTCAAAAATTTGGCGTACGCCAAATGAAAGAAATGGGGTGTTTTTGTTTAACTTTTTGTATTTTAAATGTTGAAAAATGGAGTTTTGACTTAAGTTATTGGGATAATGTTTTTGATGTGTGAGTGAGATGCAAGTGAAAATAGAAAAAGTTCAGATAACATTTTGGCTTAAATTACTACATCTAATGCTCTTAACTTTGGTGATTGGAGATTTAAACTCAAATGAAGATTTAAACTCAAACGGGAGCTCATATTACTTAAAGTCATGTTTATTAGAATAACTAGCTTATAAACCCGTGATAAATCACGGGTGGCTTATAAATTTTTTGAAAGAAACATTATTCAAACAATAAAAAGTAATAAATGTTAGTGAAAAATACAAAAAGTGAAAATTTTCCGTCTAAAAAACAATCAATTATAGACATGCAACTCGTTTTCATGTATCCATTAGACATTGGCAACCATGTCATTAAATCAAGGACTGGTATGCTTTTACCACACTGAATTTAGTATCACGTCTAATAAACACACGAATTTAACAATTATAAGTTCAAATTTTTGAAGCTGATACAGGTTATTATATCATGTTCTACGGCATATTGACTTTGACGAATGTGAGATTTTCAATAAAGAATACAACCAACATGAATGTTATTGAAGTGTTAAGTGTTAACCCGTTAAAAGTACTATGAACACAATGATGAAGTGGTAACTAAAAGTATAAGTTAACATGGCTGAAATTTAAGCTAATTTTGATCGATCATTGACAACCAATAAGAGCTTTCTCCATCATCACTACTCGCAAACAATATATAAAAGCCTCAAACATGTTCCTCAAAGGTATATTACATAGTTTGAGTGATACAATCATAATCATAACTCAAGTTCATACCTTTCGAGTCTTGATTCTAACCTTGTCAATGTTCCATACAAGGTCAATGAGCATACTATCAATTTGAGAGATGCGACTTATGGATTACGAATTATGTAATTGTGGAAAATGCAAAATGACAATTTAAGTGTGCTATATATTAGCCAAATATGTATAAATATAGAGTCAAAGGTTATTATACATATATAAGAAACTTGACTAATAAGTTGTATACACTTGTAAATAAATCTAACATCTATGAGGCAGTAGCAAAATATCCCAGACGATTGAGCAACATCAACATCAAACGCCTACACCATTAACGAAAATAATAGAGCCCCTAACTTTTTGGAGTTGTATAGTGAGTATTGCAATAAAAATAGAGCCCCTAATTTAATTATCTATTACTAGAAATAAATAGTGAAATTTAATCAAGTTTAACATATTACCCTTAGTTGAGATTAACATTACAAACTTTAAAAAAAGATATTAATTAATTAGTTAAGGGTAAAATTGTTAGTCTGCAAAAAGTAAGAGAGCGATATAAGTAATAATTATGTTTTTCTTAAACTGTGTGTGTTTTTATCGGGGGACAATTATTTTGGGACGGAAAGAGTAACCTCGAAGGTGTGACCTAGTGATGTGTGCTTGAGATTTTTTAGTGCTCAAACCTGCATGCAGAAACTTTGAGCCAACTTTCGAGCCTATGCTCTCCGACGCAAACGTCTTTGTGATGTCGGGAAATCAAAAGACTTTTAGAGAAGTAGGTCTTGATTTAATCCAACTCCTTCATATTGAATGAACATTGTTTGAGGCTAGCCTTTAAGAAAAAAATCGTTGGCACCCACAAGTAAGGGTGTCAAAAATACATCAACTCGACTAACCTGACTCTTTAGGTTATGTAAATCGGGTTACGCGGGTTAAAAAGAATTATTCATGTTAACTCTATTAACCCGAATTTTTTATTAAGGTCAGAGTTTGGGTGAGAGTTTTAACCTTGTTCGGGTTTCGGGTTAACCCGAACAACCCGCATAAGGAATTTTTTTTATATCTTTAATTGGTTTATTATAATAACAAGCATAATAGCCCGCGCGTTGCGGCAGGCCTTTTTTTGCGAATCGATTATGTAAGAAGCGAGGGCCAATAATGCCCGCGCGGTGCGGCGGGCTTATTTATTTTTGGTTGTCGAACATATAGATTGCTAGCTATTTCGAGGTTAGTTTGTCTAAAGAAAAAATAATGTACGCGCGTTGCGGCTGGGCTATTTTTGTTTGTTTGTTGAATATCTATTACCTTGTAGGCCGATAATTTTTTTGTAAGAAGCAAACCTTTCATATATTCATCCATGAATAAACTCTAATAAAAATGGTACAAGTATTTTTACATTTTACCTTTCATTAAAAGGTAGGGTAGTTTTTAAAATTAATAGACAGGTTAATGGTGTGTTTTAAAATATTTTTTTAAAAATATATTGCGTGCCGACATTTTTTAGTGAGTCATACATATCTCAAAAGCGTATCAATATTGGACTCGTTTATTCGTAATGACGAAGCGTTTTTGTTGCTGTATTTTTTATCAAAGAAGTTGCCGGATATCTGTCGTAAATAGTTAAAGTTTAAGGTGGTTTTTGTAACGTCTCGCATAGTTTGAGGGCACGTTATGTAAATGTGGTTTTTTATTTAATCAATTTGGGCCTAAGTCATTTTTTTCTGTTGAGCTTTATTTTTTTCTTCTTCTTGGGTTCGTTTTTTTCATTGTCAAAGGGTTGTTGGGCTTATTTTTGGTCTTGTTGGGCTCTTTTTTTTCTTTCCATTGCAAAACGTCATCGTTTTGCATCAAAAATGATATATATTATAATTTACTCACTTATTTTTATTTTTATATTATAATTTGGCTTATTCGAGTTAACCCGTACCCGAATAACCCGAACCCGCATGACCCTTACCTAAACAACCCGTCACATGAATAATCCACACTTTATTAGGGTAGGGTACAGGTAAATTTTTTCTTCTTAAAAATCCGATTAATCCAACACAATAAAGCTTATTGAGGTCGGGTTTATCTGAATAACAGCCCTACCCACAAGTGTTCATAGTTTGTACAACGCTACACACAACTTAGATTATAACAACATGTTCATAGGTGTATACAAGGTAAATAAATTAATGCATACAATAAAATGATCTCGACTTCTAAAATGATACTGTGACAAGGTGTTTTTTTGCCAAAGGATTTATTTATTGTTAAAAAGGCAACTTTTTTTTGAAGGTAAAACAAAAATATAAAATGAATAGTAACGATTAGTGGATAGTAAGACGTTGTGTGTTTAGTAAAAGGCTCTGAATCTGAATATGGATATGTGTGTGGTTGAAAATATTAGTTCATTATATTATTAGCCTTGTATTCGGGCCTAACCCATTGCTAAACTTATTCTACACGTTGTAATTAGCATATATACGAATGGAATGCATGTGGAATGTTATGGGGAATAAACCTAATTACAATATGGTATCAGAGCCTCCTCATTAACCGATCCTCCCTAAACCTTAATTTTTTTTCTCTCTTGCAGTGACTGTCTCATCAGTCGGCTTCATAGCTTGCTGAATAATTTCTTTTTCCATTGCTTGCCTTCCTCTCATCATCATAGCCTCATGGCGGGAGAGACGCCTCCACCATCATAACCCAAACAACCAATCGATAAAGCTTATTCGTTTGCAAGCATCAAGGCGTGTATCCCCACACCCCTTGATCTTGACAAACTAAACTACAACTCATGGAGTGCATTGTTTCAACGGTTTTGCCGCACATTCGAAGTTCACAACCACCTTGAAGCCCCTCCCACTACCGAGTCATCCACCATTGATCCTTTGCATGAAACTAACGACTCGTTAGTTGTCATGTGGATGTATTCGACTATCTCTCCCAAGCTCGTGGAGATGGTCGTTGATGTTGATACGCCGGCTCATGGCGTTTGGAAGCGACCCAAGGATCTTTTTCACAATAATAAAGATGCTCGAGTCACGCAACTTGATAATGAAATTCGTAACATGTCCATTGGAAGCTCGTCCGTCGCGGATTTTTTTCAAGACATAAAATCCAAGGCCGACTGTCTTGCTAATCTTGACTCACCGGTAAAAGACACTAGTCTTGTGACCTATGCCGTCAATGGTATTCGAAGCAAGTATCCGGATGCCGTTGGTGTCATTCGGCTCAGGGAAAAAGCACCTACGTTTGATGAACCCCGGTCGATGATGCTCCTAAAAGAAAGTGACATGCCACATCAATCGGTTAGCCCCTCACTTCTTCACAATACATCTTCTTCGCCTACGGTGCTTGTTGCTTCTATTACCCCTCATGATAAGGCGAATACTATGGCCACGTCGGGTTTTGATGTGTGTCGCAACTTTTAACGTGGCTCTTGCTCGTATAGAGCTCGTTGTAAGTTTGTTCACGGTGCAAACGACCTTCGACCTCGCCCATCTCTCACGAGTTCGACAACCCAAGGTCGGGTTCAGCCTACCTCTGTGAATCTCACACAACAGACGAACACAAATGTGGCTTCCAAAGCCACTGTACCAATTGCTAATCGCACCACATGACAATCGTGTGTGGCCCAATCTTCATAAGCTATTTATTTGGCCCATCCTACCAATATGGGCTATGTTTACTTCAATACTGGACCTAGTTATTTGCAACCAGCCCACCCTTTGTCCTTGCCAGCCGAGCAGCCCAATGCGCAGGCCTAGCTGTTTGCTTTTGGTCTAATTGGCCCTCTTCAACCTAGCCCACCAGGTGGTATACCCTCACTTACTGCACCACAGTTTCAACACCAAGGGGGTATGGTATTTCCGAACTATGCCATGTCATCATCGCATCTTCCTCAAGCTACGATGCTTCCTTAAGCGTTTCAACCAATGACTCTTCATCAACCAAAATGGAACATGGACATTGGCGCGTATTCTCACCTCGCCGAGAACACAGGTATGCTCACCTCTTTTAGCAATCCAAGCTTGTATAAATCTGTATTTGTTGGCAATGGCGAACCTATACTTGTGACTCACACGGGCCATAGTCTTTTGCATACACCACATAAACCCCTTCACTTTCATCATGTTCTTGTCACGCCTAATATAATTAAAAACCTAATTTATGTTCGTCAATTCACTCGTGATAATAATGTGTCTGTTGATTTTGATGCTTATGGTTTTTTATGAAGGATTATCAGACCCACCGGCTTCTTCTCCGTTGTGATAGTACCAGCGATTTATACCGTGTCACTCAACAACCATCATCTACCACTACATTTGCTTTGCTTTCCTTGAGCCCCACCACGTGGCACAGACTTCTTGGACACCCGAGTGAATATGTGCTTTGATGTTTAGAGACTTCTCGTTTTATTTTATGTAATAAGCCAAAGTTGTCCACTTTGTGTCATGCTTGTCAATTAGGTAAAACACACTAGGCTTCCTTTTTACAGTTCTGAGTCAAATGTTGCGTCTGTATTTGATATTATTCACTCTGATTTGTGGACATCCCCCATCTCAAGTGAAAGTGGTATTAAATATTATGCTATTTTTTGGACCATTTCTCTCATTATGTTTAGGTGTATCCCTTGCTTCATAAATTTGACTTGTTTGATACCTTTGTTACTTTTCGCGCATATGTAAATAAACAATTTAATGTTGATATTAAGACTTTGCAATGTGACCATGGAGGTGAGTATGGTAATACCCGCTTTCACAACCTTTTTTGCCAAAATGGCATTCAGTTTCGGTTTTCTTGTCCTAAAACATCTCAACAAAATAGGAAATCAGAACATATGCTACGTACCCTCAACAACATTACCCGCACCTTACTTTTTCAAGCACATATACCTCCCTCCTATTGGCTGCTCACCTTTTAAATATCCTTCCCTCCACTGCCATCAATAATGATATACCGTTTACCAAGCTTTATAACAAACCTCCCACATATGATCACTTACGAGTATTTAGATGTCTTTGCTATCCACACATTTTTTTTTATCATAAACTTCAACCTAGGTCCACGACATGTGTCTTCCTGGGTTACCCGACTTTACATCGCGGGTACCGATGCCTTGACCTCTCCACCAATAAGATTATTATTTCCCGCCACGTTATCTTCGATGAGGACCAATTCCCTTTTGGGTCTATGACGCCTGACGCACCCCTTCCTACGATTTCCTACTACCTCCTCAACACACCCTTGTGTCACCAACTACCCATGCCATTGATCCTCCCATTCACGACATGCCTACTGGACCTTCATCGCCTCTCGTTCACGGCCCAAACCAAACCCATCTTGCCAATCAACCCAGCCCAAACCAAACGCAACCTGCCAACCCTCCTGGCCCAAACCCTACGCCAGCACCTACTGCTTCTGGCCCGCCTACCACGCCCACTCCGCCAAGCCCACCTTCACATACTCAACTCACACCACCTACTACCGCATTTCCTGGTACCGTTCCACCTACTAATACTCATCACATGGTCACCCGTGCAAAAGTTGGCATATCAAAACCTCTTGCACAAATGAACTGTCATGCCACCACTACTTCGCCTATCCCTCGCTGTCACCTCCATGCTCTCCGTGACCCTCATTGGCATAAGGCTATGGTAGATGAATATAATGCTTTGATATCTAACGGAATATGGGTACTTGTGCCTCGTCCAACTAATGTTAATATTGTTCGATCTATGTGGCTTTTCAGGCATAAGTATAATGCAGATGGTTCTTTGAGCAGGTATAAAGCTCGTTTGGTTGCGAACGATCGCAGTCAACAACAGGAGATTGATTGTGATAAGACTTTTAATTAGATTGTCAAACCCGCTACTATTCGTACCGTGTTAAGTCTTGTCGTGACACGTGATTGGCCTATCCATCAGCTTGATGTGAAGAATGCTTTTCTTTATGGCCAGTTATCTAAGACAGTTTACATGCATCAGCCTCTAGGGTTTGTTGATTCTTTTCACCCTGATTATGTTTGTCATTTGCAGCGTTCGTTATATGGGCTTAAACAAGCTTCGCGGGCACGGTTTTAGCGGTTTGCAAGATTTATTACCCGTGTCGGTTTTCAGCACAGCAAAACCGATACGTCACTTTTTGTCTACCATCAGGGTTCGGATATTGCTTATCTTCTATTATATGTGGATGACATTGTTCTTACAGCTTCATCTACAACTCTTTTACAACGTATTATTACAGTTCTTCATGGAGAATTTGCTATGATTGATCTTGGTTCTCTCAATTATTTTCTTGGCATCTCTACATAACGCATGAAGACATGATTATTTTTGTCTCAATCTAAGTTTGCCGAAGAAATTCTTAAACAGACCCACATGCAACATTGTAACCCGTGCATGACTCCTGTGGACACTGAGTCCAAGCTTGGTTCCGATGGTGATTCTGTTAGTGATCCTACTTTATATCGCAGTCTTGCAGGTGCTCTTCAGTTATTGACATTCACTCGTCCGGATATTTCCTACACGGTACAACAAATTTGTCTTTACATGCATGACCCTCGCGATCTATATTTTCATGCCTTGAAGCGCATATTGCGCTATGTTCGAGGGACTTTTGACCACGGTCTTCAACTTCATGTATCCTCCACTAGTCAACTTACCGCTTTTACAAATGCTGATTGGGCTGGTTGTCTTGTCACCCATCGTTCTACTTCCGGGTATTGTGTATTTCTTGGTGATAATCTTTTGTCTTGGTCTGCCAAGCGGCAGGTCACGCTCTCTCGCTCCAGTGCTGAAGCAGAATATCGTGGTGTTGCAAATGTGGTTGCTGAGGTCGCTTAGATTTGGAATTTGTTGCTTGAGTTGCATGCTCCGCTTACTACTGCTACTCTCGTCTACTATGACAACGTTAGTGCTGTGTATTTGTCCACTAATCCTGTTCAGCATCAACGTACTAAACATATCGAGATTGATATTTATTTTGTGCGTGATTATGTTGCCTCCGGCCAGGTTCGTGTGCTTCATGTTCCGTCCCGTTTTCAATACGTCGATATTTTTACCAAGGGCCTACCGACTGCATTGTTTCTTGAGTTTCGCTCCAGTTTGAACGTTCGAAGGCCTCCCGTTACAACTACGGGGGAGTATTAGTCCATTATATTATTAGCCTTGTATTCGGGCCTAGCCCATTGCTAAACTTATTCTACACGTTGTAATTAGCATATATACTGATGGAATGCATGTGGAATGTTATGGGGAATAAACCTAATTATAATAGAAAAGTCTAAATTTGATTTCACCTTTATATGAACAAGTGGTTGAGAAATACGAATCTGAATCAAATAAAACTGTTTGTTTTTGTAAAAATATATGAATGTGTTAAAATATCACTTTTTACAATTTAATTATAAGTAGTTGTATTCCCTTGAGAAATAAACTTTATTAAATATATTAAAAAGGTTAATTTGTTAATATAGTCAATTAAAAGTTAGAAGTATTTCAAATTAAACATTCAATCTCTTGTTTATTTGACAAAAAAATATGTGAGGGTTTAGATTTGTCACACCCCACCAAGGCGGAAACGCGGGGCGTAAACAAGAATGGATATCATCACAACACATGGTGTCTATATAATTTGAACAAAGTACAAATTGTCACATAATTATTAGTATCATGTTACTAAGAGAAAGTACACAATGATTCTATTTAAATATATTTTTAATAGAAAACAAAATGAATAAAAAAACACCCAAATAAAAAATTCATAACAAACAAAAAACGAGTAAAAAAGAAGAAGATAAAAGAGATATTAAGAGGTTTCTAGACACCCCCTCTCTATCTAGTTAAATAAGGGGGTGTTCGTTTTTACCAAAAACGTTTGACTGGCCTCTGATATCTTACTCAGTCAGACGCGGTCAGACACCATGTTGTTTGTTTTTCATTTGTGATCCAGACGCGGTTAAAGTTGAAACCTCTTAACGTAAGAGCCAAATGTTTGGTCTTGCCTCTGAACATTACAAAATCTTCACACACCTCTAATATTTTGTTGATATATAAAGAACTATTGAAAGTATATTTGAATTTTTTTAAAAGAGAAAATAAAACTTTGAGAAATAAGATACATGGAAGAGAGAAAGTTGCACAAATAGTAAAAAGTAGTCACAATACATTAATGTATGTAGTGTCACCTTTAAATGAATATCTTATATGGATATTAGGGTTAAGTGTATTTGGTTGGTTTTTTCATAAGATTATCGGGCCAAATTTAGTATCATATCAATTATTGTGGGTCGAATATTATTGTTATCAATTAGTATTAGGTTGTATTTTAGTGTTTGTTGGATATAATTATCGTGCTAGTTCAAATGTATTAGGAAGTGCTCATGTCATATAGATATTTATATACGGCCGGAGATACGTAAGCCTATAAGGCCACACACGTATACATTGAGATACTACGTTAATAATGTAATTAATATATTTACTGAATTATATTAATTATATTAGTTAATATTTAATATAATTAATATGTTAAATGTATTATATTAATTATATTTATATTTCACGATAATACTTAACAGCCGTTAGTTAGTTCGTTTGACGAATAATTAATGTTAGGCCTTTTAATCAGTGTGTAATGTACACAATAATTATCAAAGTCGAAAAACAAATATGGAGGGTCCATATTGTAAGTATTCGACCAACTAAGGGGGTTAAGGAGGTGATTATGAGTGCAAACTTGTCCACCAAATTATCAAGGCTATATAATGAATATTTTAATTTATTATTTTGGAACCCTTGGATAACTTAAGCAAGCTAAACTTCTTGTTTTCTCCCTCTATTTGTCTTGGCCAGTCGAGCACCCCTATTCCTTAGGGATTTGGAATTGATTTTTGGTTAAGAACAAATAAAGTGTTTAGTTTGTTTATCGTGATTCAAGAACTAGCATTTGCATAGTCAAATCAAATACGTTGTGTGGATAATCCATAGAGGATATCTACTTTGATATCTCACATGTTTCGTTGGGTTTTAAGGGGAAATTAATACCCGTATCTTGCTGCGTTCATTTGTCTGATTAAGAACGAAAAAGTACACAAATCATTTATTGTTTTATGTTAATTAGTCACGCCATACGCAATCCCGTTGCGACCATATCCGCTATGTTTATTAAATGTTAATTTAGGTTATTAGATAAAAAATCCTAGCAAAATGAAGCCGATAAAAAGTGTTAACCGTAACACGTTCATTGACAAAGTGTGAACGGAAACCGTGTGTTTGTGAATTTCGTTTTCTTCTTTCCAAAATATATATCTTCAAAGATACATTCAAGCTACTTATTCATCGTATTGCTATGGTTTAATATATACTTAAATAAAACGGACAATGTTCAGTCTATTTAAAAAAAATTATAAAAAACAATCAACATTATTTCATTCAGATTTAGACCTATATTCACCCCTGTTAGGAATTTTGTATAACATACTTAATTCTGTTAGTGTATTATAGTTAGTTCTGCTAGTTACATAGTTAGTACTGGT
>BQNB010136279.1:0-18024 GCA_026074375.1 Tanacetum coccineum
CGTGAAGGATATAGAATATTTGGCTTAGGTAAACTCTTTGGAATATCGGATTCCGGAATAGGAGTGGTTTTAGGCAAAGTCTTCAGAACATCGGGTTCCAGAATAGAAATGGGGATAACCGGAGGTGGGATTTGAGCGATACTTCCTTGGAAATTTGTTTGCTCTTTATCCGTTGTCTCCTCGGTTTCTCGTTCCACTACCTTTTTAGGAGAAAGATTAGTAGGAATCGAGGGTCCCTAGTAAGCAACACCACTTCGAGTAGTGATCGTTTTCATCTCACCCTTCGAGTTTGGAATGGTATTACTCGGAAGAGTACCCGAAGTTTAGGCTTGGTTTTAAAACAATCCATAAATCATGTTTTGCAAATTATTTTGAAAAGTGGTTTGTTGATTCATCATGACGGCTTGTTGAGATTTTATCGTGTTTTGAATTTCATTCTTAAGGTCTCCTTTCAACGAGTTGATTTGATTTTGCATGTTCCTTAACATCTGATCATTATTCCTCTTGTAACTTGAAAAATCATTTGAAATCTCTTGTTGAACTTGATTATTAGGCACTTGAAAAGGTTGGTTTTGAAATCCTTGGTTTTGAAAATTTGGAGCATGATTATTTTGAGCTTGAAAACCTTGATTTCCATGAAAATTATTTCCCCGATTAAAATTATTCCCTTGAACTTGATTCTGATTAAACCTATTTTGACCATTGTTTTGCACCGGAGCAAAACCTGGTGGTGCCATTTGATTACTAACACGGTTTGGAGGGTTAACTTGATTGTAAGTACCCGTAGTCGCACAAACACTAGCCTGATTGTTATCGGTAGCCGGACAATTATACCAAGAATGGGCACCACCACAAGTAACGCAAGTTTCCTCAACCGCTTTAACCGGAGCGGGAGTGACAACTTTTCTTAGAAACAATTCAACTAAGGTCGAAAGTTAATCCACAGGCTTTATCAATTATCT
Organism: Tanacetum coccineum; assembly: GCA_026074375.1. Classification (NCBI taxonomy): domain Eukaryota; kingdom Viridiplantae; phylum Streptophyta; class Magnoliopsida; order Asterales; family Asteraceae; genus Tanacetum; species Tanacetum coccineum. Next base: position 963 of record BQNB010136279.1, read on the forward strand.
CATCGTATACTAACACTCTCCCATAGAAGTCGTATTCATCCTTGATGCATTTGGTTATGTTTTCCGTGAATAACGCACTTTGTTTTTTTCTAATTTATTCAATAGCCTCTCTAGTTGTTTTTCTCAATAGAGATTTCACCCGCCGCGGCATTTAAGGAGTCTTGATCGTTGTCGTTTAAACCGTTATAAAAGGTATCAACTTGAGTTAACTCCGTAAATACGTGGTGAGGACAAGCTCTAAGAATTTCCTTAAATCGTTCCCATGCCTCACTAAAAGTTTCCTCGAATTTTTATGTAAAACGAGAAATTTCATTCTTTAGTGAGTGGTTTTCGAAAGAGGGAAAAAATTGAGTCAAAATTTGGTTACGATGATCCTCCCAAGTCAAGATTCGAATTAGGTGGTTCTTTTTCGCTACCACAAATATAGCGGCTATTTTCCCCTCAAGTGAGTATGGAAACATCATTAGCTTAATAACGTCATTCTGGACATCTCTAAATCTTTAAGTCGGGTTAATACCTTTTGAAAACTATTGATATGAGCTGTGGGGATTTTCCTCGCATATCCATAGCAACGGTAAGCTTGAACTAGTTGTAACAAATTCATTTTTATCTCAAAATGATCCGCATTGTATTTTAGGTAAAATGATAGCTTCTCCTACCTTCGTGGTGCTGCACGGAGTAGACTAACTTATATTGTTACGTTCTGACATTGGTGCAACTTCAACAATAGTACGAAGCAACTCGAGTTAGGACTCTGTTTAGAGAAGTCCTACTATGTTGACGTCTCGGATGGGTTACGTTTGTAACTATATGGAAAATTTGAATTTCTAGTGCGCATGCACTTAATCAAACAATATGAAATGAGAAAGTAAATATTTTTTGTTTACCGAATTAATCCACAAACTTTGGGTAACTTCTTTTAAAGGAAATTAAATTTTACAAAAGAGGTGCGCCTTTTTCGTAAGTGACACAAGACCGGTAATTTTTTTAATCTTAGGTTCGGAAAACTTATTGATGGTTATACTTCAATTGAAAGTATTATTTGTTGGTGTTCTTTTACCAACTTGGTAAAAATTTTATTTCTTATATTCACGAATTCACAAGAAAAATCGAAAAATCCAGAAGAGCAAATATTTTTGTATTTTTCTTATTTATTAATCTTCTACTTATACTAAAAAGAAAAGAATTTTTTTTTTTACTTTTTATATTTTTAATTTTTTTTTATATATTTTTGATTTTCTCAAAAGCGTAACTTTCAAAGACGAAGGTTCTTCAAATTCACGATCGACTAATGCAAATGAGGAATTCTTAATCACAATACCCCGGCAGGCAGACGGCGCTACTAAAAAAACTTGGTTGTGTTTAGTTTTATAACGTAATAATATCTAAAGTATAGAAATTCCAAACTTTACCTTTGAGGACAAAGGTTAGTAGGGAAAAATCTTACAAAAATACTACCATGTTTAACCGGTAAGTGATTACGAGTAGTTTTCCCAAGATTTATGGAAATTGAGGACTTGTTTGTTTTTTGTAGACATGATTGAATTGGTTCGATGATGATTGTTTTCTAAAATCCTAATAGTGAGCAAATAAAGGCATAATTAAATCTAACTACGAAAAAAGCGATAACGGGAATTAAGAAAAACGCAACAAATAAGCAAGTTTACTAAAATTAAACCCTAAATGATTTTCTAAACTATTTCTAATCCTAAATGATTATTTATTAATGGAAAGCTAAGGAAATACTAAAACGAGAGTGATTTAAGCTAAAGACGAAGAAAACGAGAACGGGGATCGAATCCCGTTCTTTAAAAATTAAACTTTCAAAATATTAACCTTACGGAAGTAAATTTCAACCTAAACCTAGAATATGATAAAAGAAAATTTTATAAAAAAAATATTTTTTTGATTAATTTTCTATTTTTTATAATTTTTTAAAGTTTTTAATAAAAAAATGATTAAAAATACTAAATTAAACTCTAAAAATCTAGAAAAATCACAAAATGTGTAAAATTGAAAGACTGATTAACTAAAAATTAGAACAGGAAATGAGCTTAACTGAAAAGCTCAAAAAGCTTAAAAATAAGCTACGGTTTATATTAAAGAAAAGGAAACAAATGAAAAAGGTTGGGTAAAAGGAAAGTGTAGGCAAAATTCAACGGATGATTTATTGAAGCACAGTGGGTTTAATTATGTATGAGTTGGGGACGGTGTCTTGTGTGTGGAAACAGGAGGATGGGTTCGAATCCATGGCTCTTGTTTTTATATATTTTTTTTTTTTTGAAAATTTTGTAAAACAAGTTGTAAAAAATCAAACTAGAAATGACTCAAAATTGTGAAGACAAACTTTTTGAAACTTATCAAATAAGCTAGAAATTGGCTTAACTTTAGACAGAAAAGACTAAACTACTATTTTGGACTTTTTTCAAAACTTAATGGACTCAAAAGCTGAAATAAGCTAAAACCTAAGAAGAGAAAGAATAAAACTATACCACCATAAAAAGCAGATTTAGCTAATAAACAAGTTAAAAGAAAAAAACCAATATGCTAAGAAAACAACATAAATAAGCTATTTCTACTGAATTGAGAACACAAACAGTCCTAAGATGGAAACTTTGGGCCTTAAATTTCATATAAGCTATAGACACTCTAGACAAATGGCTATACAAGCTTAAAGTTTAACTTCCAAAGTTCATAAAACAGCTTCTAAAAATCCTTTTAAAGATCAATTGCTTAATGAAAAAGTAAATAGAAAACTGTTTATACTCAGACTGAACTAAGTGTGTTTTTGGTTCATTTAAAAGACAAAAGGCTAATTTGCAGCTTAAAAACAGATGGCTCAATGAGCTTATTTTTAAAAAGCAAGTTTAAACAATTGTAAACTACCCTATAACCTACTTGCTACTTATTATAAAACTAACTATACTTTTTAAAACCTATGAAAAAATGACATTGAAAAGTGCCTCTTGACTGTTTTTCCTATCTGATGCATATGACACTTAAGTGTCCAAAACTAAAAACTATCAAATGCGGGCTTAAGGAACTTGTTTCTATATCTCTAGAATACTTAAGTTGAAACAAATTGAGGAATGACATCCTCTAGAACAGACCCTAGCATAAAATGCTTATTAATTTGAACTATGGTGACAGACTCTATCCACTATTTAACCAAGCTAAAAAAACTAATGTGCAAATAGAAAAGGTAAATGAAAACATACTTAAGCCTCTGCTCTAAACAAGGCTATATAAAAAAAACTCAATTGAGCTATCAACAAGCTCCATCTTATCAAGTGATAAGCTAGTAGGGTCCTGGAAGTCCTTCCATGATTGACTTCCATTCCTTAAAAGCTGTGGTAAATTTGATGTGGATTTGGAGAGTAATTATGACTATTTAAGCTTTTAAGCTTGAATGAGTAACTTTAGCTAGAATATGGTTAGGTATGACAACTTATTAAGCTTTATTAAACTACATTGCTTATTATTACAAAATTTGAAAGTAAAAGCATATTTTTAGCACAAGTTTATAAAGGTGAAATCCAAACTTTTAATCATGAAAACAGTTTACAAAGCTTTTTAATATGAAAATTTACAAAAGGATTTAATACTACATAAGCTAGAAAACTACAATAAGACTATCACTAAAAATACTCCTAAACTTAAGCTAGATATATTCTTTTTTTTAGTGAGCAAGGGTCTTGTATTATAGGCCTGGAGAGAATGATCTAGACCTGTGAACACACTCCTCTTGAACTCTAATCTTGGCCCTTTATTATCCTTCAATCATTGGATACCATCTCTTATCCGTTAGATCATTAAGTGAGCACACGGATTGCCAGCTTGGCAATCCGTGGTTTGATTCTCTTGTGCTTCTTTTGGTTGTGATTCAATGTAAATTTCCCATCAATGTATGTTTCTTTGGCTCCTACGTGTCATTCCTTGAGTAAGATTGACCAATCATAGGGCTTGAATGACGTTTCACCTTGCTGACATGTAAGCTTAGTACTAAGCATCTTTTGTGCCAGGTTAATTGCATTTAATCCAAGTAATTTTTAGGATGGTAAATTAGGGAAGACGCATGAATAGTAACAACAGACTTTCCCGCGCCCTTTTCTTCTTTGACTTCTTTGACTTCTTTGACCCGGCTTATATAAACGTTTTGACTTGGGCCACTTTTAAGGGATTTAGGCCATAGGTAATTAGTTTTGGGTTGGGGTATGGGTTAACAGGTTTTGGGTTTCGGGTAGAAGGGTTTATGTAATTAGCACTTAACGACCGTTAGTCCTATATTAACAAAGGACTAACGGTGTCATTGTTATTAGGGTTTTTGGTGAATTTGAGTTAACAATAAGGGTATTTTGGGTATTTTCAAGGGTTTTGTCCAAGAGTTAACCCGAGTTGACTTTGTTGACCCTTAATAGAAAACTTCCAGCTCTTTTGTACTTGATTCGTGTTCCCGTTGTCCGTGTTGTTTGTACCGGTTTTGGGACCGTTTTCTTGTTGATTTTTGCATATCCCGCACCCACAATTTCAAACACAATATTCATAAATACAAGCATATTTTTGGACATTTTGATCATTTAAGGGTCATTTTTGATATACAAAAGATATGTGATTTCTCACATATCAAAATTCCCCAAACTAAGTGATTGTCGTGTCCTCACGCAATATTATATGCTCTAAAACCAAATACCTTATATGCTCTAAAACCAAATACCTCAAAACTTCCCCAAACTAAATCTTTGAAAAGTAGCAAAGACTTTTGTGGGGAGAGTTAAGAAATCACAAGCTTTAAAACACCCTATTTTCCCATTTTTCAAAACTTTTTCCATTTTTTTTAAAGCAACTACCTAGAATATTCCGACTTTCGTTATTTCCATAACCATTAGGGATCATAGAACAAGATGCATTTCGATCCGAGAATTGCCCAAAAAGGATAAGTTCATCGTACCCGACTTTTCACTAGCCCCAAACCAAGCTTAAAACGAAATCATCGCTAAATATCAGTTGAAATGCTAACACTACTCATATTTGCAACTTATGAACTTTTCACTCCCGATAATTATTATATCTTAGGTGAATGTGCTATTTTGAATTTCAACCATGGATATAACGTTTTTCTTTGCAAAATTCTAAGTTCCACGTTCCACCGAGAATAATGAGTTTTAGTTCGAAGGCGTGATCATCCCCATGTAGGACTTTTTGTCTGGCACATCCAACCTTGTAGGCTAAGTGACCAGGTTTGACACCCCACAGAGATAGTATCGGGACTCACGGACCTTAGTTTTAAAAACTCTCAAGTTTTACCGTATAAACATTAGCTTATTTAAAACTTAAATGAAATAATCATAAGTTCAAAGCATATTTGATTTAATTAAAGAGATCTATTTATTAATCAACTTAAACATAACATTTATATGCAATTTATAACCCTTGATTTTTAGAAGGCTGCAACATCGGTTGTGAGCCGGCAAGATGCAGCAAACTTTCATCAGTCTCAGATTTTTATTCTTACTATGGGCTTTCGTTAGAAGACTACCACATCGGTTGTGAGACGGCAAGAGGCAGTAAACTTTTATCAGCCCACAGTTTTTATTATTATTATATATATATTTATTAAATTTTTTTATATTTTATAAAGAAGACTTTTTTTTTGAAAAATTCAAGTATAAATTTGAACTAAGACTAAAATTTTTGCTATACTCTACATAAAAATTATTGATTTAAGTTTAATCTCCAAAAACAACACGTATTTTTAATCTAGTTCAGAGCTTATGGGAGAAAAAACCACAAATTACATACATGAGCTATTAAGATTTCCAAATAATCCTTGCTTAACATCCAACTCATAATCAACTCTATCATTTTTCGTTCTTCGCGAATTTCCACGAACGCTTAGCCTAAAAGTTAAGGAACAAGCTAGAGCTCAACACGCTCGATCGGGTCAAAATTTATTCTTATTCTACCCAGTAGGAAAGTCAAAATTGTGACAAAACACTTATTTTATTTTTGAAAATTTATAAAAAAAAATTAATTTTTGTGGGAAAACGGGGTACGTGAGAACAACGGACAAAGGTAGGTAAGATCATATCGAAGATATACTACCACATACTAAAACTAAACATTGTCCTCAATGTTTCCTAGTCTAAGGCTTATAACCCCATACTAGAACTCAAAAAGTCGAATGCATGATTCGAGCATGGAGAAAGTATCACACAAATCTTAAGCTGTTTATCAAGTATGCTAAAAGATAAATGTTAGTCGATAATAATCTTAGGATATCGGATATTCCTCTACAAACTAATTGCATATGCAAAGGCTTAGCTAGCTAGAGTGGACCGGACAAAAACACCGAACATGAGAGTCTTCAGAAAATTTTAGGTCAATCCTGCAATCAATCATAAGCACAAACAACGAGAATCGGAAGAGTACAACCTCCTCACATCACAATAGAAATAAGAAAGAAGATAGAAGGATAAGCATGGGGTGCCTCCCATGAAGCGCTTTGTTTTTGGTAACCGAGTCACATAGCTTGACTCGATCCCTGAATTCATTGTTCCTTGGGGAAAGTTTGGAGATTGGGCTTCCTTGGGTTGGTAAGTTCTCCTCTTAAGTTATGCTTTCACACGATGACCATTCACCTTAAGTTTGGACATCGGGTTGAGATAACTCGATGGTTTTCCTGTATGGAAAAAACTTTGGTGATGGTGAATGGTCTCCTGACACCAACGAGTTTTAAGCTTTCCCGTGAATATATTTAGACGAGAGTTGAGGTAAAACTCGTCTATTCACCAACATTGAAAATGCGGTTTTTGATCTTAGAGTCGTAAAGCTTCTTCGTCCTCTCTTTATATATCAAAGAATTCTCGTAAGCTAGTCACAAAGCTCATTAAGTTGAAGCTTCCGGTGATCACCCGTTGTTTTAAGATTGAAATTAGCATGTTTCAAAGCCTATTATGCTTTATGCTCTAACTCGATAGGTAAATGGCAAGACTTTCCGTACACTAACTTGTAAGGCGTACAACCAATCGGTGTCTTAAAAGTGGTACGGAAATGCCCAACAAGCCGTTATATTAGTTTGTCGGGACCACGAGGCCACCGATTTTCATCCCAATCGTCCTTTCAAGTATACGGTTTTAAACCTGATTGGACCACATACACTTGCCCACTCGTTGAGGGTGGTGGTAAGCAGTTTGATAATGGTGACTGACCCATGCCTTAGACATTACTTTAGTAAACTGATCATTACAAAAATGGGTCCCCACGATCACTTATAATAGCTCTAGGCGTTCCGAATCGGGCAAAAAGAGACTTTAAAAACTTTACTACAACTCTAGCATTATTTGTGGGGAGCGCCTTTGCTTCCACCCACTTCGAAAGATAATCAACGGCAACGAGGATGTATTTATTCCCATGTGAAGATGGAAATGGTCCCATAAAATCGATACCCCATACATCGAAGATTTCACAAACTTGAATAGTGTTTTGAGGCATCTCATCTCGTTATGAAATTTTGCCTTATCTTTGACACGTATCACAAGATTTGATCATCGTATGGGCATCTCGATATATGGTCGGCCAAAAGAAACCGACATCAAATACTTTTCAAGCGGTGGTTGAGATTGCACTATGATGGCCCCCCGGTGGGTCCTTCATGGACAAGCTTTATTTGAGGATATCATTAGCTTTCTTGCCATGCTACACACCGTCGAAATGTTTTGATACCAGCACAAATACGAAAAAGATAGGGATCTCCAAAAAGTAAAGTTTAACGTGCTGTGAAAACTTCTTCTTTTGTTGAGTCGTCATTCCTTTGATGATAAAATTCCCCGCATGGAAATTTGCATAGTCCGCAAACCATGAGGTACTTCCATTTGATATAAAATCAAGAGGTCTAAAGGAAATTTTTCATTTATGTTTTTATTTTCTAACACATCCTTATGAGGATTCTCAAGTCTAGATAAATGATCCGCCGGAAGGTTCTCACTTCCTTTTTTATCACGGATGGTGATATCAAATTCTTGTAGGAGAAGAACCCACCGGAGCAACCGGATGGTAACTTGTTTATTCATCCAAGGTACTTTAAAGCCGAGTGATCCGTATATACTAGGCTTTTAGATAAAGACAAGATTGGCCCTGAAATTGTCAAAAAGCATACACTACGGAAGCATATCCTTTTCTGTTGGTAGTGTAATGAATTTGAGCTTCTGTAATTTGTCTTACTCAGCATTAATGTATAGGCTGAAAGTGATTCATCTATTTGTTGTCTAAAACACGCACCGATCGCGAAATCATTGCCTCACACTGAGTTCTGTAAAAGGTAGGTTCCAATCCGGACAACTAAGATCGAGCTTCGTAAGCTATTTTATGAGTCTGAAAAGCTCAATACATCCTTAAAAAAACGTAAACGGGTGTTTCCTTTCATGAAAGGTGAGTCATTTGGTTTAGCTATTTTGGAAAAGTCTTGGTATAAACAGTTGGTAATAACCGGATGACCTAGGAAACATACACCTTTTACGGTAGTCGAGGTGAGGTGGTGAGGTAGCTTAGCGATAACATTGACTTCTAGCGTACGATCGGTCCTCAATTACGTGGACTTTGAAATTTTATGTCCTAACACAATTCCTTTCTCTATAATAAAGTGACACTTCTCCCAATTAAGAACTAAATTCGTGTCTTCACACCTTTTTAGCATCTTTTCTAAATTGAGGCACGGATCAAAAACTATCCAAAAAACAGAGAAATCATCCATAAACACTTCCATAGTCTTTTCGATCATATCATGGAATATGGCCATCATACACCGTTGGAAAGTACCGAGAGCATTACACAAGCCAAATGGCATGCGACGGTACGCGAAAGTTCCATATGGTCATGTGAAAGTATTTTTCTCCTGGTCTTGGGGATCTATTGGTATTTGGAAATACCCCGAAAATCCATCTAGAAAACAATAAAACTCATTTTCGGCTAATCTCTCTAACATTTGATCCATAAATGGCAATGGAAAATGATATTTTCGAGTCGCTTCATTTAACTTCCTATGAGTCGATTTACAAATCTCTCCCGGTGGTAACTAACGGTCGAATTTACATTCATTCTCTTCATAGCAAAAACGGTTATTTTACCTTTCTTGGGAAACACAATGACAATGGACTAACCCATGGGCTGTGGAGATCGGGTAAAATCATTACGGCATCAATAAGAAGTTTTAAGACTCTTTTTCTTAGTACCTCGTGATTTTGGGTTGTTAACCAGTCTTTGACTTTGAGCCGTGGGTTTGTAATCATCTCTCCTTAAGATTGTGTGAGTATAAAACGAGGGTTCGCTTACCATGATGTCGGTGATTTTCCAAAGGCAATGGCCTTTTATGAGATTTAAGCACCTTTACAGAGAGATTCTTTTTCATCATCTTTTACAACCAATTTGCAATAATTACTGGTAACTTGTCATTTTTTTAAGTATCGCCTATATTTCAAATGGAGATGTAAATCTTCTTTAAACTCTAATTTGGGGCTTTCAAATGAAGATTTGCACTTGTAACTTCACTTTGTTTAAGGTCTCATCGGAGGGAGTTAAACAGGGTCAGTATTTAAAATTTTTTCATTAAGCAAAAAGTATCTCCCTCGGACCACCCGCCACCCCCCTCCCCCCCCCTCACCCTCCCCCCACCCCCCCCCCCACCCCACCCCCCCCCCCCCCCCCCCCCCCCGGATCGGCAATCGGCGTAATCAATTTTGGTGAAAATCGAATCATCCTTGAGAAAAGCTTCAATCTCTTCTAAAATGAATTCGGAAGTAAGAGGCTCAATCGTTCAGGGGGGATTGCCACCCGATGGCTGCACCACCCCCCTAACACCACCCAAACCTCCAACAATCTTTATTAGAAAATCCTAGCTATTCCGGAGAATTTACTCCTCACATAAGGCTATCAATGATGTCAATTATGTTTACTACGTTATCATGAGTAGAGGAGTATCTCGTAGTTTGATCTAGATTAAAAGTGATGGCTTCGTTATCAACCCGAAGGGTTATTTCTTCTCTATAAACATCAATTAAGGCAAGACCGGTCCTCAAAAAGGATCTCCCAAGTATGTGAGGTACTCGAGGATCGGCTTTAAAATCTAAAACAACAAAGTCGGTAGGAAAGTGGAACTTTCCCACTTTGACATAAACGTCTTCGGCGAGTCCTTTAGGATGAGTTATGGATCGATCCGCTAACTCAAGAGTCATCCGAGTGGGTGTAAGTTCGGGTAAAGAAAGCTTTTTCCAAATAGAAAGGGGCATAAGATTTATGCTCGCGCCAAGATCGGCCAAGGCGTGACATACATCCATTCCCGGGAAATTACATGGAATAAGAAACTTGTCGGGATCTCCAAGCTTTTCGGGAAGCTTTTTAAGGAGCATCGTCGAGCAATTCTCGTTCAACGGTATCTTAGCTAATTCAAGCAACTTTCCCTTATTCATGAGCAAATTCCTAATCATATGAGCAAATCTTGGCATCAAAAGTAACGCATCAGCGAAGCTAATGTTGAAGCGCAAATCTTGAAACATTTGAAAAATCTTCTCTTTTTGATACAAAGCTTTTGATTATCAAGTCGCGAAGGATATGGAATATTCGGCTTAGGTAAAGTCTTTGGAATATCGGATTCTGGAATAGAGTGGTTTTTAGGCAAAGTCGTCAGAACATCGGGTTCCGGAATAGAAATGGGGAATAACCGGAGGATGGGTATTTAAGCGGTTATTCCTAGAAATTTGTTTGTCTTTATCCGTTGTTCCTCGGTTTCTCGTTCACTACCTTTTTAGGAGAAGGGATTAGTAGGAAATCGGAGGTCCCTCGTAAGCAACACCACTTTGAGTAGTGATTGCTTTCATCTCACCTTTCAGGTTTGGGATTGTGTTACTCAGAAGATTACCCGAAGTTGAGGCTTGGTTTTGAAACAATCCATAAATCATGTTTTGCAAATTATTTTGAAAAGTGGTTTGTTGATTCATCATGATGGTTTGTTGAGATTTTATTGTGTTCTGAATTTTATTCTTAAGGTCTCCTTTCAACGAGTTGAGTGGATTTGACTTCTGATGTTCCTTAACATCTGCTCATTATTCCTCTTGTACTTGGAACAATCTTTTGAAATCTTTTATTGAACTTGATTTTTAGGCACTGGAAAAGGTTGGTTTTGAAATCTTGGTTTTGAAAATTGAGAGCATGATTATTGTGATTGTGAACAAACCTGATTTCCATGAAAAAATTAATTCCCCCGATTTAAAGGTTATTCCCTTGACATGAAGCCTGATTTAAACTATTTTGACCATTGTTTTGCAACCGGAGCAAAATGGTGGTGTTGCATTTGATTACTAACACAATTGGAGGGTGAATTGATTGTAAGTACCCTAGTCGCAACCCCACTCGACTGTTTGTTATCGTAGTGATCTAATTATACTGGAACTGGGCACCACCACAAGTAACACAAGATTCTCTACCGCTTTAACCGGAGCGGGAGGTGACTATATGGAAGTGACAACTTTTTTAAACAAATCTCGTCTAGGTCGAAAGTTGATCTGCTAGCTTATCGATTCTCTCACGTTTTACTGAAGTAAAAGCATTCATTAGAATGCATATTATCTATTATCAGTTGAATAATGAACTTTTGATTTTATTCTCATTATGTTTAAAAGCTCTCTAGTGTTTTTTTTACTCAAAGATTTCCACCCGTCGTCTTGGAATTTAAGGAGTCTTGTTCATTCTCGTTTTTTAAAACCGTTTGTAAAATGGTGTATCAACTTGGTGTTCAACCTCCCTGAATCCGTGATGGGGGCTTTGCTTTAAAGCAACTCCTTAAAACGTTCCAAGCTTCCACTAAAAGTTTCCTCGATATTTTTGTGTTAAAAACGAGTAATTTCATTCTTAAGTGAGTGTGGTGGTAGTGAATAAGGGAAAGAAGGAAAGAGGGTTGGGGGGGGGGTGTTTAGCACGGGCATGGGGGGGGGGGGGGGGGGGGGGGATGGAGGGGGGGCGGGGGGGCGGTGGATGGGGGGGGGGGGGGGGGTGGGGGGGGGGGGGGGGGGGGGAGGGGGGGGTGGGGTAACGGGGGGGGAGGGAGAGGTCGGGGGGGGGGGGTGGGCCCTCCTACAGTCGGATGATTCGGAGAGGGGGGGGGGGGGGGGGGAGGGGGGGGTGGTGTGGGTGAGGTAGGGAGGGTGGGGCGGGGGGGAGGTCCCGCGTTGGTGGTGGGTTGGGTTGAGCGGGCGTGGGCGGGTTGGGCGCGGGACGGCGTGACTGGGGGTTGTGGAGGGGGGTGTGTGGGGGAGCGGGGGTCGGTGGGGGGTGGGGGGGGGGGGGGGGATCGGGAGGGCGAATGTAGTGGAAACATCAGTTGGGGTGGGGGAGAAGTTATGTTGTCACGTCGATCGGTGTTATTGTGGTTGGTGTGTTTGGCGGCGGAGGGGAGCAGTTTTGCTAGATCGTAAAGGTTGTTTAAGAGTTGAGAGTTGATCCTTTTTGAAAGATGATAACTATGTGGTTGGTGTATGTGATGGGAGGCGGATGAGGGGGGGAGTTTGCTGGTCAAGCATGTCTTCATGGAGCTGGTTTTAATATGGTTTAAGTTGTTTTTTTTGTTGTTGATGTGTATAGTTTCTTTGTTTGTTGGGCGATTTGGGTTTGTTGTTAAAGTGAATGGGTTTGTTTTGTTGGCTTGTGTTTGGTGTGTGAAGGCGGTGTTTGGAGGGTGTGAGAGCGTCGGGGGTTGGGGGGTGGGTTGGGGTTGGGGGTAGGTTGGGTCGATGGGTTGGGGGGGTTGTTTGGTGTTGGTGGTAGGCGGCGTGGAGCTTGGAACCAGTGTGGGGTTGGTGTGTGGGGGTGGGCTGCGTTTGGGGGTTTTTGGGGTGGGGGGGGTGGGAGGGGGGGGGGGCTTTGGTGCAGTTTTGGGTGGTGGGGGGGTGGGGTATGAGGCTTGTGAGGGGTGTTGTGATTGGGAGAGGTGGTGGTTGGGTGGGGTGGGTGTTTTGGTTGTGTGTGGACGGTCGGGGTGTTGTGTGGTGTTGGGGTGTGGATACGGTGTTGTTGTTGTTGTAGAAGCTTGAAGCCAACAGTTTGGAAGAGGAGGGAGCAATTCGTCTCTAATTTCTCAAAATGATCGGCCATTCGTCGATCCAGGTTTGATTGTCTGGTTGTTAATTTAATTTTATTATTGTTGTTTAGGTTTTGTAGTTTTTTTGTTTGTAGTTCTATTTTATTGTTTTTCTTGTTAATTTTTGTTTCTTGAAGCGGTGTTGTTTGAATTTTGTGTGTTTGTTTACAAGTGTTAGAGTGTAAGTTTGAGTAAGGTTTTTTTGATTTGTGATTTGAGGTTGTTTTTCGTTTTTATTGTTTTGATTTAAGGGTGTTCTGGGCTTTTAAAAACAAGTAGCCTTGTTCCTCGCAGGACCCTTCCGTCTGGGTGGCCGCGGGGGGCTGGGGGGGGGGGCAGAGCAGGGGGGGCTGTGGGGCTGGTGGGACGACCGGTGGGGGCGCATGGAGTAGGGCTGCTTCTGGGCCTCCAATGTACGGTTCGTTGCCATAGGTGGTGGTTGGTGCAGAGACAATAGTTCGTAGGAGATAGTAGTCAGGTGATGTCGACTATGTTTTGAATATCTTGTTAGTTAGGGGCCGGACGCGGGGACGTCCCTTCGGGTAATTGTTGGGGGACGTAGGGGGGTGTGTGGTTTATTTGTTGATTGATTTATTAGGATAATTTAGAACGTCTAGTGGGTGGGGGGCAATGCAGCTATTTAAAGGAATAAAAAAAAATTGGGATAAAAAATAAAAAGAATAATTAAGATAAAGATATTTTTTGGCTTTTCTAAGGTTATTCCAATCTAATTTTAACGGACAATGAGGAAAAGAAAAGACAACTTGAACCAATTAATCAAAACTTACTTCACGGTTTTTTAGTTTATAGTAATAGAGCTCTTTATAAAATATTTTACTTTTTAAGGTGTGTGTGTCGTATCTAGTTAAGTGTACACAAATGGTAGTTTTTTTAAATCTTTATTCGAGTTGGGAAACTTATGATGATAATACCTCAAATTCGAAAACATATTATTTGTTGGTCGGTTCTTTTTACCTAACTTTTTGTAACTTTTTAAATTGAACAAAAGAGCAAAATATTTTTTTTTGGTTATATTTTTGTTTTTTTAACTCTTCTACAGTTATCTTAAAAGAAAAGGATAAATATTTTTTTTTTCTTTTTTTTTTTTTATTATTTTTTTTTATTTTTTTGTTTTTCTTTACAGAGTAAGCCTGTGTCGAAGAACGAGAAAGGTTCTCCAAAAAAACACGGGATAACAACTTTGCAAACTGAGAGAAATTATTAATCACACATTTCCCCTACCGGGGGTTAAGCGGCGCAAATAATTGATTGAGTGGTTTTACGTATATATAATATATCAAATATTTATAGAATTTCATATAATCTTTGAGGACAAAGATTAAATGCAAATTTAACTCAATAAAATATAAAATATAATTCGTGTTAACCGAGTAAGTGCTTACCAGGTCCGTCTACCTCAACGGAAATGTGAATTAATTCCTTGTCGATTCAGTTTGGGACATTGTTATGAATGAATTTTTCAACTTTTTGAATTAATTTTCCTATGACTAAAAAACAATTAAATGCAAGTAAAATAGAATCAAACACAGTGGTCGAAAAACGGGAAAGTAAATGACAAAATAAAACCCTAATTAGACCTTATACCTAGAATTTGAATTATAATCTAATTCTGATGAGTAAAAATAAAGGGATTTTCAAAATTTGAAAACTTAACGATAAAATTTGAAAGAAATCACAAAAACGAATAACGGGAATCGAAAATCGAGCCCTAAAAGCTAAAATGCTCAAAAATAAACCTACGAGAGTCAAACTAATTTTTCTGCGTTCTAAATGATAAAAGAAAATTTTCTAAAAAAGATTTATATTTTTTTGATTATTTTTCTATTTTTTATGATTTTTTTAAAGTTTTTAATGAAAATAAATGTCTAAAAATACTAAATGAACTATAAAAATTCTAGAAAAATTATAGAAATTAGCTTATACTAATTAAAACCTAGGAAAAATAAGCTCGAGATCACAGCTTATTAAATAAGCCACGAAATAAGCTAGAACAACTTATAAGGCTTATTGGGCCAAAACGAGTACAAGGATTAAATAAAAGGAAATGCTCTTGGATGAGTTATTGAAGCAAATTGGTAAGTCGTGTGTGTTGTGTGGGAGAGGTCACGGGTTCAAGTCTGGGCATACACCTTTTTTTATATTTTTTTATTTTTGAAAACTCAAAAGAACAAAGTTGTAGAGGACAACTTGTTAAGCTACTTTAATAAAAAAAAACTATAAGCTGAAACTCAAAAATAAGCTCTCAAAAAGCTTGTGAAAGAGCTGTTTACAGTAAGTAAGCTTATAAGGACCAAAAAGCTAGTTTTCACTTAACAGCTTGCACACAACTCATTTTAAGCTCATTTTTAAAAACAAAAGCTAAACCTAAAAGCTTATAACATGTAGAAGCTAATTATAAAAAGCTAAATTAACCAAAAACACTATAGGACTCCTAAATTTAATGATCAAAACAGTAAACTCAGAAATAAACACTTAAGACTTAAAAACTAAATAAGCTATAACCTAGAATAAGCTAAAACAGAAGCTCAATTTTTGAAAACTTAATAACCTACACATAAGCTATAAATTCAAATTATAAAAGCAAATACTATAAGCTAAAAATCTAAACTTAGAAGCTAGGATCTACTTGCTACTGTTTTTGGTTTTTTAAAGATTTTTATGAACTTTTAAAAGCTAATGCTTCCTAGTGAATAAGCTAGAATATTGAAAACAAGTCTTAAACCATCTTATCCTATATCTAATCTATAAGCTTACTTAATCTTAACAAGTAAAATCTACTTAAGCTACTAAAATAAGATCAAAAAGGGACTACAGTTTTAAGACATGCAGTACCTTACTGATGCACTTGGCCAAAAAGGGTAAAACCCAAATGCAGGTAACTTTAATGGTCAATCATGTAATACATACACTCAATGAGTGTATGTTGACACACACAAACAAGATCCAAGCTCTCCTAAGCTAGGATCAATAAGATCTTTATCAAATTTTTCTTAAAAACTCCCCTGGTGCCAGATTAACATAATAAGCTTAAACTTTTAGAAATTTTAAGTCTAACTTTTGAAAATGCACTAACTGTTGATTTTAAATGATAATTAAACTATCTCAAACAAATTACAAAACTCAGTTTGACTTTAAGTGGTCAAAATTTGTTATTCCAAACACTCTTTTAAATTTTCCAATTTAAACTTAAGCTTATGAAATTAAAATCCAGTTAACAAAACCTTATTACTAGATATCAAATAGCTTATTACAAACTTAATAAACAAATATCAATCAACAAATAAGCTAGAATCCATAAGCTACACATTACTCTAATATTTTTGGATTTTTTTTTGTTTTTAAGACTATCGATGAAAAATTAATATAAAAACTAAAAAACAGATATTCAAACTCACTTAATAAGCACAATAAGACAATTTTAAACACTAATTAGCTAATGAATAAGCAGGATAAGTAAATTAAGCAGACTTAAGCTAGAAATTTAAGAACAAAAGCAATAAATGGAAACTTATAGAAAAACTTAGCTTAACAAAGGTTGAATAAGCTCAAATGAGCAGTCTACAAGCTCTGGCTTATCCTAAGATAAGCCAGTATAAGTCCATATGAGCTCTTCCCTTTTAAACTTATCTTCCAATTGTCACAGTCCAATAGCATAGGTAATTAAGCTTATTTTAGAGTTTAAGTAGATTAAAAGAATAATTAAGCTCAATCACAAGCTTAGAGACTTGTGAGAGCTTGCAAGAGCTTATTGAAAGCTTGAATGAACAAACAGATATGAAAGACAATGAAATGAAATTCGATTTTATTTATTACTTGAAATTGAGTGATTACAATGATTGGCATTAACTTTTAAAATAGATTACAAAGCTTAAGAAAAGAGATTACAAGGATTTAAAAGAGGAAATTACATGTTTAACT
>BQNB010136280.1:4622-18024 GCA_026074375.1 Tanacetum coccineum
AGACGTCAACTAATAAACAACTAGTATCGTAGTTAAAGTCATAAATAAGAGTAAAATAGCAATAACATATCAACCAAATAAGCATCAGGGTTATTGTCGACTAAAAGACAAGATGAGTCAAACATTAATAACATACATGGCCACTTTAAATAATTAGACAATTAGTTATTGAACTAAAGTATGAAATCAACAAGAAACAAAAGCTAAACTAATAAAACTAAGGAGACAAAGGACGAAAGCTAAAGATACGCAATATTCTTTAAAAAATAACTTGAGCTACGCAATCTACTTACTAAACTCAAAAGCTCGCTAAAATACATTCAAAAATTCTTTAATCTAGCTAATATGACCGGGTATTGACCAAAATTTGACACGTTTGACCGGTTACTATTTACAAAAGTTACAGATTTGGCCCCTGTGATTTGCGTTGGACTTTCACCGTTAGTCCCTTAACTTTTTTTTCACTTAAATTTTTAAAAAAAAATTTCACTTAATTTTAAAAAATTTAAGATAAGATACCATAACGCTAGTTTTCTCACTTAATTTTTAAAAAATTTCACTTAAATTTTTTTTTTTTAAATTTCACTTAATTAAAAAAAATTCACTTAAAAATTTTTTTTTTTAAATTTAAGTTTAACTTTTCACTTAATTTTTTAAAATGTTCATTTAAAAAAATTAAGTGAATTTTTTTTTTAATTAAGTGAAAAAAATTAGTGTTATCGTATCTTATCTTAACTTTTTTAAAATTAAGTGATTTTTTAAATAAAAAAAATTCATGTGTAAAAAAAGTTAAGAGACTAATGGTGAAAGTCCAACGCAAATCACAGGTACCATTTATGTAACTTTTGTAAATGGTAATAAGTCAAACAGGTTAAATTTCTGTCAATACCCGGTCATATTAGCTAGATTAAAGAATTTTTGAATGTATTTTAGCGAGCTTTTGAGTTTAGTAAGTAGATTGCGTAGCCCAGGTTATTTTTGAAAAACTATTGCGTATATTCTTGATTTCATAGTTGAATGTTCTACAATCACTTATATAAGTACCCTACACAATGCCATCATCACTTCCTACTGTTCATACTTGAAGCAACTAGTCAGCTGTGATTACCTTTAAACAATAAACCTACTTTGTCAGGAAGCAACAATAAGTAAGTTAATGTTTTTTGGCCTACAAAGGGCTTGGTATATGTTAAGCCTTCGCTTAATTTGCAAATATGAATACAAAGATTTAGTGGACGTACTGTGTAACCTTTTAATCGTTTGTGATCGGCAATGTGTGTGGTCTTTGAGACATGCAAATCATACTTTTCAAAAAAAACAAGTCTCGTCTTTAAACCGATTGATAGAAGCCATTTGTAACTCTACGTAAACCACATAAGTTAAACACCAAGGTTTTTGTTGGTTCCTATAATTTTATCAAGTCTTTATCAACAACCAACAACCCTAGCTTATAGCAGCAATGATGCAAACTATACATTTGAGATATTATATTTAGATGAATGACTCACCAAGGATGCGAATGAACAGCTGAAAGTAGTCTCAATTCGTAGTTTTTTTTCTTCGCTTATAGTTCGTAACTTTTCTTTAATCAAGTACATCAAAAAAAGACTTTATTATTAAACTTGGTAAGTCACGCGGATGATATTTTTAAACATGCCATACAATGGTAATTATTCTTCTTAAAAACAATTACTTGGTAAAAA
This sequence comes from Tanacetum coccineum, assembly GCA_026074375.1. Lineage (NCBI taxonomy): Eukaryota > Viridiplantae > Streptophyta > Magnoliopsida > Asterales > Asteraceae > Tanacetum > Tanacetum coccineum. The sequence goes on from BQNB010136280.1 coordinate 6,326, forward strand.
ACACTTCGGGTTAACATTGCATTCTTCATAGAGCCTCGTAAATTACAATTCACAATTGTGGTTTATATGGATAGACGGCAGTCCCAAACTTTTAGAATCAGGGACTAAGGTAGGGGGTCCTGCCATGTCCCGGGACCTAACAAAATTCTTGTTTCATAGTGTTAATTTAATGAAAAATACCAAATTCGTTAAAATTTGCACCTAGTTGTAATACATGGTGTTTCTATCAAAAAGTGAAACTTAGTTTTTTTTCTAGCCTTGGTATTTTTTGTTGAAAATGGTACTTTTTTTGTCATTTCCCCTCTTATACTGAGTTAAAATTTGTGTTTTACCCCGGTCACGTTTTACTTTGGTTTCGTTAGTATATACAACTACAGTTTAAATTCCCCTTTGAGGTTAGACCCATCTAGTCGTGAAAACACACGATGTCAATTTAACGTAAAGTTTTCCAAATACACCGATTGACATTTTAGAAGGCATGTCGTCAGGGCCGGCTTTGAGGGTGTGCAAGGTGGGCGACCGCACAGGGCCCAAAAAATTTTAGGGGCATCAAAATTTATTCCGTTAACAATTATATGCATTATTTCTTAAAACGATGACACTTTATATATAACGTTTCTTATCGCAGGGCCTCGTTATGTAATTTCGCTCAGAGCCTTTAAAAATTTCATAAATTTAAAGACGGCCCTGCATGTCGTCGACATTTTGATTGTCACGATGAGTAAAGTTTTTCAAATACACAAGATTGACATTTTAGAAGGCATGTCGTTAATAATTTTAATTGTCGCTTATATTTAATATCACTTAAATGAATTTGAAGCAAATAAAAATAAGAGTAAACTGCAAAAATCATCCTTGTGGTTTGTAGTTTGTGGCACTAATCATCCCTAGCCGATACTATTGACACTAATCATCCCTGAGTTGTGAAACGTTCGGCAAAATTCATCCCTAGAGGGATGATTTTTGTAAAACTTTTTGTTAAACTTTTTGCAAAAATCATCCCCAATAAGGATGATTTTTGCAGGACATTTGGCACTCAGGGATGATTAGTGCCAATAGTATCGGCTAGGGATGATTAGTGCCACAAACTACAAACCACATGGATGATTTTTGTAGTTTACTCTAAAAATAACATGATAACCGCCGTATAAATATTTTTATTTTAGCGCCCAATATAACTAAAGATGGAACAAGTTAACACACTTTAATTAGATTTAATTGAACTTTTATAAAGATGAGAAAATATTTTGATGCAAAGAAGCTAGCAAGACAAAAAGAAAAAAAAACTAAAAAATAGTATGTATAAAAACAAAAAGAAAAATAAAATGAGTAAATTTAACTAGGTTTATAAATACACTTGTCAAGTTATTAGATATGTCTGTGAATACAAAATGAAAAGAAGTACAAATTTTTATTTCTAAAGATTAAACTATTACACAAAAAACTAAGGGTGAAAATCATACAATACCAACGTACTTTCTGAAATTTACCACAATGAACCATTTACTTTTTTATTACCGATATGACCAATGTACTTTCAAATTATTTTTCAACTTGAACAAAACGTTTGTACCGTTAGTTATTATGTGACAACGTTAGTCAATTTAGCTAACGATCGTTTGAGGAAGTTTCAAAAATCGTCCCTGTGGTTTTAATATATTTTTCTTTTTTTCGAAAAAAAAAATTTCGAAATTTTTATAAAAAATTTTGAAAATTTTTTTTCAAAAAAAATGTTCTAAAAAAATATATATTTTCGAAAAAATTTGCAAAAATTTTCGAAATTTTTTCAAAAAATTTTCGAAAAAAAAAAAAAATTTCAAAATTTTTATAAAAATTTCGAAATTTTTTTTTTCGAAAAAAAGAAAAATATATTAAAACCACATGGACGATTTTTGAAACTTCCTCAAACGATCGTTAGCTAAATTGACTAACGTTGTCACATAATAACTAACGGTACAAACGTTTTGTTCAAGTTGAAAAATAATTTGAAAGTACATTGGTCATATCGGTAATAAAAAAGTAAATGGTTCATTGTGGTAAATTTCAGAAAGTACGTTGGTATTGTATGGCTTTTACCCAAAAACTAATTAGTAATTTTTAATAAAATTTAAAGCTTTAAATATACAAAGTTACATTGATACCTACCGTTTAATTGTTTTTATGAATTAAGGGTCCGTTTGGTACATGGGTATGAAGAGGTTTAGATTCATTGATATTTCAAATCAATCATTTGGTACAAATTTTTTTTATTGACACATGGGGTTTGCTATCAAAATCTAAACCTTATCCCTTCACCTGGTTTTTGTAGAATCAAGTCAAACAAATAATATCAACCACATGTTTTTTGTCTTTTTCTTTATCTTACATATTTTTTAATTTTAAAAAACGTATTTAATTTTAGTTTACACATAAAATACATAATTTTTTTTAAATATCAAATAATCTTCTCTTTCCTTGTTTCTTTCATACAAAATCCAAATTCAAATCCGATTCTAACCTCACCAACAAACCAAACGCACCCTAAGTCTTAAGTTTTCTAGTTTTTCGACATAGATTTATCTTCTTCAATTACAATCAAGGTTAAAAATATTAGTTGATATATTTGTTATTAATTTGTATTAGGCTCATTAGTATGGATGTCATTAGGCCTAAGCCCATAGTCTAGAATGTTCTCTTGTAAACTATATATAGATTGGTTGTTACCAATAATAATCAAGCAAATCAATTATTCAATATGGTATCAGAGCAAAATCGATCCTCTCTTAATTTTCCTCTCAAATTATCCTTCTCTTCTTCTATTTCATCACCCGTTAAAAAATCAAAAGTTACGACAGTGGAAGAAAGTAATTACTTGCCTAATTCGTACCCTTCCTATCATTAATTGTCTGTGGTTGGGTTGTCTAGCAATATGTTAAAGCATCCAATACATGAGTCTACGTTTAGGCGCGGCATTTTAGGCACGGCACCGTGTGTGCTTCCAAGTGCTTTTAGTACTATGGCTAATCGAGATCCGACATGGAATATGGATACAGGTGCATCGTATCATCTAAATTCACATACAAGTAATTTAAATACGATTTATATCTATTTGTTTGTGTTGGTGATGGTAAATACATACCTGTTACGAACACCGGTCACAACAACCCTTAATCGTCCTTTACAGTTACATAATATTTTGGTCACCCCTAATATCATCAAAAATCTTATTTTTGTTCGTCAATTCACTAGAGTTAATACTTGTACAGTTGAATTTTATGCATTTGATTTTTCAGTAAAGGATTTCTTAACCCGTCATATCCTCCTTAGGTGTGATAGTTCGGGAGATCTTTACCCAGTTACACCGCCTTCCCCCACTCCTCATGCTTTGCTTCCTGTGAGTCCCAGTACGTGGCACCAACGCCTCGGGCTTCCTAGTGAAGATGTACTATGTTCTCTTAAGTCTCGTCAGTATATTTCTTATAATAAAGATAAGTCCTCACATCTTTGCCATGCGTGTCAGTTTGGCAAACATGTGAGACTCCCGTTTACCAGTTCAGATTCTATTATTACTTGTTCTTTTGAGATTGTGCACTCTGATATTTGGACTTCTCCCATTGCTAGTTCGGTGGTTTTAAATACTATATGTTATTTCTTGATTATTATTCTCATTATTTGTGGATTTATCATCTTCGTACTAAATCTGAAGTTTTTCAAAAATTCCTACATTTTCATTCTTATGTAAATAATCAGTATAAGTGTGATATTACCGCTTTTCAGTGTGACCATGGTGGTGAGTTTGACAACACCAATATCCTTAACTTGTTTGCTCAAAATGGCATTCAAGTCTATTTTTCTTGCCCAAAAACGTCACAACAAAATGGAAAGTCGGAGCGAATGATTCGCACAATTAATAATGTCATTCGCACCCTTCTTTTCCAAGCTCACCTTCCACCCACCTTTGGGGTTGAGACATTACATATGGTTGCCTACCTACTCAATCTCCTACCCGCATATGCCATTCAAAATGAGATACCTTTCACTAAAACGATTTATACAAAACAAACTGATTACTCTCATTGCGTATCTTCAGTTGTCTTTGTTACCCACACCTTCATTCCCCTCATAAACTTGCACCTTGTGCCACCCCTTGTATTTTCCTTTGATAAACCGCTTATCATCGTAGGTATCAATTCCTTGACCTCTCCACTAACAAAATCATCATTTCTCGCCATGTAACCTTTGATGAACTCCAGTTTCCGTATGGTTCTAATACTTCATTCAACCCCCCACCCCCCCCCCACCCCCCCCCCCCCCCCACCCCCACCCCCCCCCCCCCCCATACATCTTACACTTTTATCGACCTACTCATATTAATACATTCTAGGGAACAGCAGTGTTGTAGAAAGGATACCATCGGTAACAGTCTTTATACTACCTTACCCCTAATATGGTTGATCCCTCTTAAGATATTTCAATTACATTTAATATACTCTTAGGGGCCTTGTAATAGTCTTCATACTACCTTAATTGTGCGTTGCCTTCACGGAATATTTAATAGATGACGGGTTCGTGTAATTCAATCATGATTTAGGAAATACTTACACAGATCATCACAAGTGTAACAAAGCAACAGGATTAGGAGAAGCATTCTAAGGAGTAGTACATGATTAAGTAAATACATCTTTTTATCATAAAGTTATCACCTGTAGATTAGATTATATTTAGTTTAATTAGTTAAACAAACCAACCTCTCAAACCATGATATTTACTTGCTTTAATAAAAATATAAAAATACAAAAAGAATCTTCTCTCAACCCCATAGACTTTTGTTAGATCTTGATCGAGACTTCCCAATCTATTCCCCTAGAGAACGACAACGATTAGGTACACTGCCTAGGGAGTTGTAAAACTTCGTGTTGAAGTCTTTACGACAACCGAACAACATCAAGTTTTTGGCGCCACTGCATGGGGAATAGTTAGGTTCCGACCATTGTTTAACTTAGGTCTACTCGCTTGAATCCTTTCAAGTGAGATTTTATTTTAAGTATATTAGCTTTCTTGTAGTCTATCTTTTTTGTGTTATTTGTTTTGTAATCCATTTTCGTTAACCTCTATAGGAGACGAAAATCCTATATGTACTCTTGAAGATTACTACAGACCTAGCGACGAGGGCTATAGGAACACCATTGAGCTCCCCGAAGGGAACAATGTGGTACCTCTTCGATCCGACGCCATCCGGTTGGTGCAAAACGGATGCTCATTCCACAGACTTTGGTCCGAGGATCCAAAACAACATCTCAAGGATTTCTTAAAACTTATGGACTCACTCAACCTTGATGTTGTAAATAGGGAAAGAACGTGCCTACGTTTATTTCAATTTTCTCTTTGCGATCAAGCTAGCAATCGGTTTGAACGTCTTCCAGCATGATCCATCTCTACATAGGAGGATCTTACTACTCGTTTCCTTGCTCAATTATTTCCACCAAAAAGGACTACAAAACTCTGTAACGACATCTTGATGTTCCAACAACATCAAGGAGAGTCTCTTTTTGAAGCATGGACTCGATTTACGGACTTACTTCAAAAACTCCCTAATCATGGCATTGATCCTTGGCTTCAAATTCAAAAAATTTATGACCATGTCTCCTTTCATCTTAAGTGCGAAATTAACCGCGCCGCTGGTGGCAAACTCCGCAATAAGAATGCCGACGAATCTTAGGAAATCATTGAGAACCTTTCCCTCTACGACCATGAGGGCTGGAATGACCCAAGTGACTCTGTCAAACCGCTCAAAGCTATTTCTACGCCTCAAAGCACCCTAAAAACACATGATCGAAGACTTCTTGAGCTCGAAGACCAGATTAATTTCTTACTAAAGGGGTCATGACCGACACCTAGATCAAGCTCAACACACGTCCCTCAAGCATATACTGAAGCAGTTTACTCAGACCCTCACCCATAAAATCTGAAAGAGCCACCAAAGCAAAACCCCTTTACCTTTCGTGAACTTACCAGTCTAAACCCCTAGCCCCAAGCATTAGGCACTACTTTCCAGGCTCAAGTATGAGACTACATGGCAGCACACGCCGAAAGGATGGAGAGGTTTGAGAATGCCATTTTAAAATAGCGGGAGGAGATCAACAATAGGATGACAAAGATGTTCGGGCTTCTTAAGGAACTCATGACCAGTAGGGCTCTTGAAAAGGTATTAATGAGAGAAGAGGCTAAACACCTCGTCGCCAAAAACCTAAATTCTATCTCTCTTATCAGAGGAGAGGAAGAAAAGAATGACGATGATAATGCAACGACCGGCGATAGCATTGAAAAACCTAACGGATCGGATACGGAGATTCCATTAAAGAAAGCCGAGAAGGAGAATGAGGCTGAAAATAGGACCAAAAATAAACAAATCAACAGTGCTAAGAAGGAACTCACACAAGCTGAGGAAGAAGAAGCAGTGGAGGCACCCAGCTCTCAGCCTGCAGGGTATTACCTGAAGCATAGAATCAATGAAAAACTAATCAAGGGACTTGTAGAAAATCATAGGTTCAATAACTCACTGTCGATAGCCTGAGTAGGAAAAATGAAATGGAAGACCTATAATTTGTTACCTAGGGGGCCTGTTTATGAAGCAATCCTAAAGAAAAAGATAACAAAAAAGGAGGACATTAGAGGAAATTTCGAAATACCCTGTAACATAGGAGGCCTAAAACACATAAACGCCCTAGTAGACCAAGGATCCGACGTGAACGTCATGCCTCTCTCCACCTACAGGAAACTAACTGATGAAGGCCTGCTGAAACGAACATTAGACTCTCCCTAGCTAGCCATTCATATATCTACCCTTTAGGAATAGCAGAGGACGTATTAGTTGATGTTGCTAGTTATGTGTACCCCATTGACTTTGTAATCCTGGATATAAAAAAGGATGAAAAGAGACCCTTCATCTTAGGCACACCATTCTTGACTATCGCTAAAGCTGTGATTAATTTTGATAAAGGAACCGTAACTTTGAGATCTAGAAAGAGTAAGGAAAAATGAAACGGAAGACCATTCCGAAGTCCAAAACAAGTAATGTAGACAAGAGAAACAAATTCACCAAGTCTAAGTATATATTATTGCCTAAAGATTCATGACACCGAAACCTTAACGTCTTCAATCATAGATTGGAATGCCCCACAAAGTAGATTGTTTGACCAAACATCCTAGAAAGTAATACCTCAAATGTTCAATGCACCATGAGTCAGCTTGTGACCCCAAAGAAAGGTGGGGATTGTCAGTCCCGATAGATCTATCCACAACACTCGCGCTCACTACACTAGCAACTGACGGTTCATGATAAACAGGGGACTTAAGTGGCAGAGAAGGTACTTAGGCAATAATATCAGGCATTAATATCAGGCATAGCATACAGTTTGAAACAACACTTGTGTCCGAAGGTAAAAAAAAACATGCATAGCAAATCAAGCTTTAGTAAGTTCATAAGTAATCAACCATGTATTAAAAATTCAGGTAGTAAGCAAGTAAAAGCTTCAGTAAAAATAGTCATTTAACGCTTAAGTAGTAGAAATCAATTTGGTAAAATGAGCATGTATTCTCACCCCGAAAATAGTTACGAAAACCATTAAAAGAGCAAAGGTGGGGCTATGAACTCACCTGTAGCAATAAGATAAAGTCGACGGAATTAACGCCGAGAAACGTCGAGTAATCCTAAACGCAACCTAAATGTAACGTCACGCTTTAGAAGAAAGAAATATATCTGACGAAATAACGCATAATACGTCTATAGAGATCAAATAGCATCCACATGTTATGTCTCGATTTAATTAGCAAAACGTGTCTTAGAATCTATAATTATTAAATAATTATTATAAATTATTTTTTATAAAATCTTTTTATAAATTTAGCATTGTACTTAAAGTTTCTTTTTTTTATAAATTAATTAAGCCCAAAAACAACATCCATCATGTTAGTTCATATTTTTCTTATACATAAATGTGTACTATTGTTACAATACAAAACTTGTATCTTATTTATTTAATATTACAGTAGGAATGGATTATATTGATTGTCATGAATTTTTTATTTATTAAATGACTTATTTTAACAATGATTATAATTGTTGTTAAGAGTAAGATATACACCTCAACCAACTGAGCTGCGTCTCAACCTTATTAAAATTCCATAGATCAACTTATAAGTAGAATATAAACAGCTAGGACTACTTTAAAAATATTTTATATAATAGGGTCAAATGTGATAACATATGTAAAATACAAGGGCTGAATTTTAAAAATAGCAATTTATACTACCATGTGTTTAGGAACAGAGGCATCATATTCATTTAGGAACAGATGTGCATATTTAAATATAGAACTTGTGTTCAAGTGTGAAAACAGTGCAACTACTGTATTCATTTTATAAACAAAATTTTCTTTCATTAAGATCTTTCGGTGTAAAATTTGGACAAGCACTGATCTTACTATCTTTATTATGCAAAGCTCTTTATGTCAAATGAACCGTTTAAAGATCCGAAACCGGATTTGTCATGACTAATAATTGTATTAGATGGACTATATTTTAGCTTAGCTATTTACTTAAATGTTCGTGAGGTAGTCTTTATATCTGATTTCATGACAACGATAATTATCTACGAACTAGGCTATAATATCAATATCGAAATCAAAAGCGTGAATGTGATTCAAGATTACCTCCTAGCAAAACGAGGATAGACTGAGATCCAAATCAAACACAAGTACGAAGTACACTTACTATCTCAAAACTCGAGCAGCTATTGTCGCGAACCAGAAATGTGTTCCGAAACCGCATATAAACTTAACCCATTTTGAATGATCAACGTGAACCCAAAACAAGAACACAACTCCATACCCGCAAGCAACTAACTAGAACTTATGTAACTCGTATCTCGAAAGACTGCGGTTTTGAGGTACCTAGCATACCACCCAAATACTGCTAGCTTGCTTGTTTATGCACACTCTCCTAAACTTACCACCACAATTATTTTAAACTCTTCAACTTTTGGATAGAATTTGTAAAATCAAAAGATGGAATTAATTGTTTATGTTGTTTGATGGTACGACAATGGAGAAAGGCAAGAGAGATTTCCTTGTTTTATGATGACTTTTAATATGTTAGGATAATAAGTGGGGAAGACATGCAATCTGGATATCGTGTCCCACATTCGCAAGAATAAAGGCACTCTGGCTATTCATTATGCCTCGTGGATGGGCATTTCGTCCATTTCATAAAAATATGGACACCTAATAACTAGATCACCATATGAATAATTCGTCCCATAGTGGGAAATAAAACAATATTATAGGTTTATTTTGTATAAAATTTTGAATAAGTGGGTACTTTTGGGGCCAACAGGTATAAACGTAAAATATAACAAGAGTTTAGATGGAACCACGAAAAATAAATGTATATGATAAAATTAAAATTATATAATATGGGATACTTATCTGAAATAATAAAAATACGTAGAGCAAGAAGACGAATAATAAACCTAAGGACGGCTCAAGCTTAACTAAGAACGAAAAGTTACTAATCGGGTAAAAGTAAAAGTAAAATAAAAAAAAAAAAAAAAAAAAAAAGGGGGTTATAAGGCTAAGTTGCGGATTCTGCAAGGTTCGACCAGGACGCGAAAGAAAATAAATTCTACCAAAAAAATAAAATTCATAAAAGACTAGGGGCGCAATATAGAAATATTCAAACTATGACGGATGCGAAGACGAGAAGTAAGCTAAACGACAGCTTAAAATTTAATAAGGCGTGGAATTTACTGAATGGGTAAAGGTAAAGAAGATTTTTTTTTTAAAGGTAAGAATATGAATTAATAAATTACCCGAATTTTACGAAGTCTCACAAAACTAATCAAGGGACTTGTAGAAAATCATAGGTTCAATAACTCTCTGTCGGCAACCAGAGTAGGAAAAATGAAACAAAAGACCAATAATTTGTTGGGGGCCTGTTTATGAAGCAATCCTTAAGAAAAAGAGGACATTGGAGGAAATTTCAAAATACCTTGTAACATAGGAGCCTGAAACACATAACGACCTGTAGACCAAGGATCGACCGTGAAACGTCATCTCTCCCACCTACCAAGAAACTAACCAATGATAGGCATGCTGATACGGACAATTTAGTGATCTCCTAGCTAGCCATTCATATCATCTTCCCTTTAGGAATAGCAGAGAAGTATTAGTCGATGTTGTTGCGTTATGTGTGCCCCCGTTGACTTTGTATGCTGGATATAAAAGAGGATGAAGGGAGACACTTCATATTAGGGACACCATCTTGATAACCGTTTAAAAGAGGTGATTAAGTTTGATAAAAGGAACCGTAACTTTAAGATCTGGAAAGAGTAAGATGAGTTTTCGTAGGATACATGAATCCCTCTGTAAGATTGAGAAAGGAATTAAGAACGATATAGAGCCTATAGCCCCTACCATGACCGTGAATGGGCTAGTCCTAGAATGGGAGGAAAGGATAAAACTTCACCAAGAAAAGGAGATGAAGTTTGACCAATGGAGGAGCAAAACCTTCAAAAATAAGCATCCCACTCTCGTAAAAGTTAAAATTGAAAAGACGATGAAGGAGATGTCACTGTAAAGGACGTGTTAACTTCAAGTCTTAGCTACCAAGGACTCGTAAATAGAAAAAAAGCGCTTCTTTGGTGGGCAACCCAAATGTTTAATTTTCCCGCATTTAGGAGTGTCGTGTGTTTTAATTCTTTTTGTTTATTCTTTTTTGTTTGAATCATTTTTTGCAATCATGCTTTGTTTTGTTATTAACTTCGTCTTATTGACAATGAAAGGTATTTTGCATAAAATAAGTGTAGGGGAAATTATTCGGTTTTTAAGAACCAAATCAAACATATTAAATAAATTATTTAGATTAATTCGCGTCAGTTTCAAGTCACATGATTGTATTGACTAATCTCAGGTTTCATGCAGTAATTCATACAGGAAATAACTTATATAATCGCGTACAGAAAAATTTTCACATAAAACAAAAAGAAAATTTTCACAGTCGCTGGCGACGGCGTCAGGGTTTATCCTGAAAGTGTCATGAGCCCTGCTACAGGAAAATTTATAATTTTCAAGTATTTTCGAAAAATAATTTGTACAACATTTAAAATTCGTAATTCTTTTATAAACCCGCATAAACCTACGATTACATCATTACTCTCATCCTATCTTTAATGCTTTCATATAGTCAAACCTTAAAGTTTCATTGTATATATATATATATATATATCCCGCCGATTTTACACTTGGTGTAGTTGTCTTTGTATTTGATTACAGGTTATATTTGATGAGAAGAAGCTTGAAAATTCTTAGGAAGTTTTATTGGATGATTCTTGGAGGACGATTTAACCAGCTATCGCATGTTTCTTCTCTATTATTGAGCAAACCAAGGGAGTACTAGTTTCTTTTACTTGTTTTCTTTTCCCTTTATTCGTTTTGCAGGTACTTTTATAGAACATTGGGGATAATGTTCAACTTAAGTGTAGGGGGAAATAAGCCTTAGAAACTATTCCTTCAATTGTCGTTTGCTTTGTCCTTAAAATGATGGGTAATATATCAAAACATAGCATAAAAGGTAATTTTAACCAAAATTTAAATTTTTTTATGACGCATACCGATAAAAACCGAGTATTAATTGCGTCTTATGGATAGGAATTTATATAACTA